>JBBYHO010499132.1:130898-155084 GCA_038382025.1 Adansonia gregorii
AAAGAAAGCTTTTCATCCACCATTTTCCTTAGAATTAAAATTCACCCATCAAATGAGACAAACTTGGATTCTCCTAACAATCTCCATTCTTTTTGTGATCAAGCACTATATGCACTTTCTCCTCATTGGGATACATGATATTGATACTTTGGTTTTGCATGAAAAGCTTTTCTTCCACCCATTTTTCTTAGAACAAAAGTTCATCTATCAAATTAGAAAAAGCTAGATTTTTATAATAATCTCTATTATTTTCATTATTAGGCACTAGAATCACGATCTTCTCATTACGATACACGATAATGATGCTTTTATTTGGTGAGAAAAGATCTTTTTCCACCATTTTTCTTGAAATCATTGTTCATCCATTAAATGAGACAAACTTTTATTCTTGAAATAATCTCCATCCTTTCTATGATTTGGCACTATAATTATATTCTCTGTATTGGGATATACAATATTGATGTCTTTGTTTTGGCAAGACAAGCTTATCTTTTCCCCATTTTCCTTTGAATAAAAGTTCATCAATTAAATAAGATAAACTAGGATTCTTATAATAATCTCCAATCTTTTCATGATTAGGCACTATGATCATGATTTTCTCATTGGGACACATGACACTAATGCTTCAATTTGGGAAGAAAAGTTTTTCTTTCCATGATTTTCCTTATAGTCAAAGTTCATTTGTTAAGTGAGATAAATTTGGATTCTCATAAAAATCTCTATTCTTTTTGTGATCAAACCCTATAAGCACATTCTATTTAATAGGATACATGATATTGATGGTTTGGTTTGGCAGAAAAGTTTTTCTTTCCACCATTTTCTTTTGAATCAAAGTTTGTATGTCAAGTAAGACAAACTTGAATTCTCCTAAAAGCTACCATTCTTTTCATGATTATGTACTATAATCATGATCTTCTTGTTAAGATTGATGATATTGATGTTTTGGTTTGGCAAAAAATATAATTTCCCCTATTTTTTGTAGAATCAAAATTCATCCATCAAAAGAGACAGGCTTAGATTCTCCTAAGAATCTCTATTCTTTTTGTGGTCTTGTATTATAAGTACATTCTCCTCATTGGGATACATGATATTGGTGCTTTGGTTTGGCATGAAACACTTTTCTTCCCATATTTTTCTTAGAATCAAAGTTCATGCATCAAATAAGACAAACTTGGATTCTTATAAGAATCTCTATTCTTTTCTTGATTAAGCACTAGAATCACAATTTTGTCATTAGGATACATGATATCGATGCTTTGATTTGGCAAGAAAAACTCTTCTTTCCACCATTTTCCTTAGACTAATTATTCATCCATCAAATAAGACAAACTTTTATTCTTAAAATAATCTCCATTCTTTTTATGATTAGGCACTATAGTCACTTCTCTTTATTAAGATACACGACACTAATCTCTAATATTTTTGTGTTTAAGCACTATGATCACGATTGTCTCAGTGGGATACTTGATACTGATGCTCTGGTTTGGCAAGAAAAGTTTTTCTTTCTAGTATTTTCTTTTGAATTAGAGTTCGTATGTCATGTTAGATAGACTTGGATTCTTGTAAAAACCTACATGTTTTATTATTAGGAACTATAATCACTTTCTCCTTATTTAGATGCACGATATTCATGCTTTATTTTGGCAAGAAAAGCTTTTCTTTCTACCATTTTCTTAAGAATTAGAGTTCATCTGTCAAATAATACGAACTTTGATTCTCATAATAATCTCTATCTTTTTCACGATTATGCACTATAATCATTATATTATCATTGGGATACCAGATATTGATGCTTTGGTTTAGGGAGAAAATTTTTTCTTTTTACCATTTTCCTTAGACTCAAAGTTCATCCGTCAAATGAGGCAAACTTCGAATTCTCATAAGAATCTCCATTCATTTTTTGATCAGGCTCTATGAGCACATTTTCCTCATTGAGATACATGATATTGATGCTTCAGTTTGGCAAGACAAGCTTTTCTTTCCACCATTTTCTTTTGAATCAAAGTCCATATGTTAAGTGAGACAAACTTGAATTCTCATAAAATTGTCCATTCTTTTCATGATTATGCACTATAATCATGATCTTCTCATTGGAATCCATGCTTTAGTGCGGAAAGGAAAGCTTTTTATCCACCATTTTTCATAGAATCAAAATTCATCCATTAAACGAGACAAGCTTGGATTCTCCTAACGATCTCCATTCCTTTTGTGATTGGGCACTATATGCATATTCTCCTCATTAGGATACATGATATTGATGCTTAGGTTTGTCATTAAAAGCTATTCTTTCCACCATTTTTCTTAGAATCAAAGTTCATTTGTCAAATTAGACAAAGCTAGATTTTTATAATAATCTCTTTTATTTTCATTATTAGGCACTAGAATCACAACCTTCACATTAGGATACACGCTATTGATGCTTTTATTTGGCAAGAAAAGCTCTTCTTTCCACCATTTTCCTTAGCATCTTTGTTCATCCATCAAATGAGACAAACTTTAATTCTTGAAATAATCTTCATTCTTTTTGTGTTTAGGCAATATAATCACATTCTCCACATTGGGTTACATGATATCAATGCTTTGCTTTGGCAAGGAAAGCATTTTCTTCCATAATTTTCCTTTGAATCAAAGTTCATCTGTCAAATGAGACAAACTTGAATTCTTATAATAATCTTCAATCTTCCTATTAGAATACGTGATATTGAGGCTTTGATTTTGTCGAAAAAGCTATTCTTTCACCAATTTCCTCAGAATCATTGTTCATCCATCAAATGAGACAAACTTTGATTCTTGAAATAATCTCTTCTTTTTTTTGATTAGGCACCATAATAACGTTCTGTGCGTTGGGATACCTAATATTGATGATTTGGTTTTGCAAGAAATGCTTTTATTTCCACCATTTTCCTTAGAATCAAAGTTCATTCGTCAAATAAGACAAACATTGATTCTCGTAAAAATCTCTATTCTTTGCAATCAGGCACTATAAGAACATTTTTCTCATTGGGATACATGATATTAATGCTTTGGTTTGCCAAGAAAAGATTTTCTTCTCATCATTTTTCTTAGAATCAAAGTTCATCTATCAAATGAGATAAACTTGTATTCTTATAATAATCTCCATTCTTTTTGTGATTAGGCTCTAGAGTTGTGATCTTCTCATTAGGATATGTGATATTGATGCTTTAATTTTGCATGAAATGCTCTTATTTCCACCAATATCCTTGGAAACATTATTCATGCATCAAATGAGACAAACTTTGCTTTTCGAAATAATCTCTAATTTTTTTGTGATTATGCACTATAATAACATTCTCCGAATTAGGCACTATAATATTGATGCTTTGTTTTGGCAAAAAAAAGCTTTTCCTTCCACCATTTTCCTTTAAATCAAAGCTCATCTGTCAAATGAGACAAATTGGGATTCTTATAATAATCTCCAATCTTTTCATGATTAGACACTAAGATCACAATTTTCTCATTTGAATACTTGATACTGATGCTTTGGTTTAATAAGAAAAACTTTACTTTCCACCATTTTTCTTAGAATCAAAGTTCATCCGTCAAATGAGATAAACTTGCATTCTCATATGAATCTCTATTCTTTTTATGATCGGGCTCTATAAGCACATTCTTATCATTAAGATACACAATATTGATGCTTCGACTTGGCAAGAAAAACTTTTTTTCTACCATTTTCTTTTAAATCAAAGTTTATACGTCAAGTGAGACAAACTTGAATTCTTATAGAAACCTTCATTCTTTTCATAATTACGCACTATAATCAAAATCTTCTCATTGGGATCGCTGATATTAATGCCTCAGTTTGCAAAGAAAGCTTTTTACCCATAATTATGCTTAGAATCAAAATTCATCCATCAAATTAGATGAACTTGGATTCTCATAACAATCTCCATTCTTTTTGCGATCCGGCACTATATGCATATTCTCCTCATTAGGATACATGATATTAATGCTTAGGTTTGGCATGGAAAGCTTTTCCTCCCACCATTTTTCTTAGAATCAAAATTCATTTGTCAGATTAGACAAACCTAGATTTTTATAATAATCTCCACTATTTTCATTATTAGGCGCTAGAATCATGATTTTCTCATTAGGTTACACAATATTAATTCTTTTATTTGTTAATGAAAGCTCTTCTTTCCACCATTTTCCTCATAACCATTGTTCATCCATCTAATGAGACAAACTTTGACATTGTAAATAATCTTCATTTTTTTGTGATTAGGCACTATAATTGCATTCTCCTCTTTGGGGTACATGGTATCAATGCTCTGTTTTGGTAAGAGAAGCTTTTCCTTCCACCATTTTCCTTTGAATTAAAGTTTCTCTGTCAAATACGACAAACTTAGATTCTTCTTAGGATACACAATACTAGTGCTTTTATTTGGTAAGAAAATACTTTTTTTCTGTCATTTTCCTAAGAATTAAAGCTCGTCCTTAAGTGATACGAACTTGGATTCTTGTAATAATCTCCATTTTTTTCATGATTACGCACTATAATCATTATGCTATCATTAGCATACCTTATACTGATGCTTTTGTTTGGCAAGTAAAACTTTTTTTTTCTACCATTTTTCTTAAAATCAAAGTTTATTCGTCAAATAAGACATTTAGATTCTCATAAGAATCTCTATTCTTTTTATGATTAGGCTCTGTAAGCACATTCTGCTCATTGAGATACATGATATTGATGCTTTGGTTTGGCCAGAAAAGCTATACTTTCCACCATTTTCTTTTGAATCAAAGTTCATACGTTAAGTGAGACAAACTTGGTCTCTCATAAAAATCTCTAATCTTTTCACGATTATGCACTATAATCATGATTTTCTAATTGGGATCGACGATATTGATGATTTGGTTTGGCAAGAAAAGCTTTTTATCCACCATTTTCCTTATAATCAAAATTCATCCATCAAGTGAGGCAAACTTGGATTCTCTTAACAACCTCTATTCTTTTTGCGATCAGGCTCTATATGCACATCCTCCTCATCAAGATACATGATATTAATGCTTAGGTTTGGTATGAAAAGCTTTTCTTCCTACCATTTTTCTTAGAATCCAAGTTCATCTGTCATATTAGACAAACCTAGATTTTAGTGCTTTTATTTGGCAAGAAAGCTCTTTTTTTCACCATTTTCATTATTAGGCACTAGAATAATGATCTTCTTGTTAGGATACACGATATTAGTGCTTTTATTTGGCAAGAAAGCTCTTTTTTTCACCATTTTCCTTAGAATCATTGTTCATCCATCAAATGAGACAAACTTTGACTCTTGAAATAGTCTTCATTCTTTTCATGATTAGGCACTAAATCGCATTCTCGCTATTGGGATACACGATATGAATGCTTTGTTTTGGCAAGAAAAGCTTTTCCATCTGTCATTTTCCTTTGAACCATTATTCATCTGTTAAATGAGACAAACTTGGATTCTTATAATAATCTCTAATCTTTTTGTGATTAGGCACTATGATCATGATTTCTTTATTAGGATACCAAATATTGATGCTTTGGTTTGGCAAGAAAAGCTTTTCTTTCCACCAGTTTCCTTAGAATAAAGTTTTTTTGTTAAATAAGACAAACTTAGATTCTAGTAAGAATCCCCATTCTTTCATGATCGAGCACTATAAGAATGTTTTGGTCAGTGGGATACATGATATTGATTCTTAGGTTTGACATGAAAAGCTTTTCTTCTAACCATTTTTCTTAAAATCAAAGTTCATCTGTCAAATGAGACAAACTTAGATTCTTATAATAATCTCTATTCTTTTCATGATTAGGCTTTAGAATCGTGATCTTCTTATTAGGATATGCGATATTGATTCTTTGATTTGCTAGGAAAAACTCTTCATTCCACCAATTTTTGTAGAATCATTGTTGATCCATCAAATAAGATAAACTTTGATTCTTGAAATAATCTCTAATTTTTTTGTGATTGGTCACTATACATTCTCCTCATTGTGATACATGAAATTAATTCTTTATTGTGGTAAGAAAAACTTTTATTTTCACCATTTTTCTTTAACTCAAACTTCTTCATTCAAATGAGATAAACTGATTTTCTTATAATAATCCCTATTTTTTTTAGGATTAAGCATTATGATCATGATTTTCTTATTGGGATACATGATACTAATGCTTTGGTTTGGCAAGAAAAGCTTTTCTTTCCATGATTTTCCTTAGAGTCAAAGTCTATCCATCAAATGCATCCTAGACTCAAACCTATCTTTGAAAAAACCTAAAATATCAAATAGTTCACATACTTTTGTTCTAGTAGCACTGTAATCCAGATTTGAAAAATCATTTTTGAACCACACCTATTTGCTTCAAATTTTCTAATATTTTTTCCTTAAAAGGCATCAAATTATCTTTCCAACGTTGTCTTATTTACCCCTAGATCATCCTGAGTAAGGGAGTTATAATGTTTTGAACTTTTGCTTTCAAAAAACTAGAACTAGAATGCAATATTCTATTTGAGCCACTTTGTCCCATCAAATGATTTTTAAAAAACATTTTAAATATTTTTAGTAAAGAGCTCACAAAATTTCAGTTTTGAAAAGGAATTATTCACAATTTAACGATCCTGGATAAGCTTGGAATGATTTTTCAAAGTTTAATGTGCTTTTTCCCTTACACATGCTGTCAGTGTCAATATAGACCAACTTCAAAAATTAGTCCACCTAGAATGTTATTTCCTAGGATTTTTGCAATATTTTTACTTTAAACCTTATCAAGTTACCTTCCAATGGTGCCTCATAACCCCCTAAAGCCTTCGGATGCACCTGAAATAAATTTGGGAGAAAAGATGACATGATGCTGACCTTTATTCTTTTTAACTTAATTTTTGACTCTCATTTTATCAAGATGTTCTAATGTCTCAAAATGCATCAGCTCGAGTCCTCTCATAACATTAGCCTCTTTTGACTCAGATTAAAGCTAAAAATAAAAAAATTTTCATATTAAAATTTTCGCTAGTAGAGATACTATAATCCCATTATTCCAAGGGGATACTCCAACCTCATTTTTCATTAGAAGTTCAAATTTTCTCTTTAAATCCTAAATATTTTCCTAACTATATCATTGGTGATATCCAACCTTACCTCTTCGAAGAGGTAGTCCATCATCGTTTTTTTTCTAAAAGAAAAATTCAAAATTTTCTCTCATTCGAATGCCTTATACTGCTTTGATTAAAATCATTTTTGTCCCTCAAATCTCCACTGAATCCAGACCAATCTCTAAAATCGTCATCCCAGTTATTCTTCAATAATCAAAGGTGATTATGAGATACTTTCTGATATTCCTTCCTTATTATGTGCTTTTTTGTGATTGCTTGTTTATGATATTATTATGTTTCTCTTTTCGTCTTAGTAACTCATTTCCTTTTATAATGACCACCGTGCATTCATTTTTAAAATTTATTTTTCAATAAAACTTACAAGGCAATGTTCAATGTTGGTATCTCTTTAGTACCTAATATAGAACATCCAAATTTTCAAAATCTAATCTGAACTTTGTTTTAACAAAAATCACTATGTGCCTCACATCTCCAAGGCACATAGATAAGCTATTTTTCTTAGCAAAAGTAGAAAAATCATACCTATTTTTAGGAAACATCATGCATTAAGGGGAATTATATCTAAATAATGACTAAATTTAATGATATAACGAAGACCAAAGTGAGATATAATCAGTGGGTCCTAATTTCGAGTGTCACAAGGAGGTTTATACCTCTATATGCGTAACAAACTCCTGAACCCAACCAACGAATCTTTGGACCATATTGACCATGAAATTGATGTCCTGAGTTTAATAACTTAAAACATTGTTTTCAATAGGCGTTTATTCCTAACTAGCCTAAAATGATCGCTGGTGACTCTTAGTTTATGGCCACTTCGTGGTGGCCATATGAGACTCAATTGGATAAGCGATTCACCCATCGATCTCCCTCTCTTTAATCTCACCATGCCTAATCCAAATCTTGATCATGGGATAATTCAAAGGCTCGACCATAACCAACCATCACTTATTTTTAAGTCAAGCGTGCTATAGGTTTTAGATCATTCTGAAGTTTTAAAGGTGGGCACATGGCAACATCTATCATTTTCTATTAAATCAAAGTTCATACGTCAAGTGGGACAAACTTGGATTCTCATAAAAATTGCCATTCTTTTCATGATTGTGCACTATAATCATGATCTTTTCATTGGGATAGATGATATTGATGCTTCGGTTTAGCAAAAAAAGCATCTTTTCTGCCATTTTCCTTAGAATCAAAGTTCCTCCATCAAATGAAAGAAACTTGGATTCCCATAAGAATCTTTAATCTTTTGTGATCGAGTGCTATAAGCATATTCTCCTCATTGGGATACACAATATTGATGCTTTGGTTGGTAGAAAAAGCTTTACTTTCCACTATTTTTCTTAAAATCCATCGAATAAGACAAACTTGGATACTCTTAAGAATCTCAATTGTTTTTGTGATCGGGCACTATAAGCATATTCTCCTCATTAGGATACACGACACTGATGCTTTGGTTTGGCATGAAAAGCTTTTCTTCCCACCATTTTTCTTAGAATCAAAGTTCATCTATTAAATGAGACAAACTTGGATTCTTATAATAATCTTTTTTTTTCATGATTAGGCTCTAGAATTGTGATCTTCCCATTCGGATACACGATATTAATACTTTGATTTTGCAAGAAAAGCTCATCTTTCCACCATTGTCCTTGAATCATTGTTTAACCATCAAATGAGATAAACTTTGATTCTTGAAATAATCTCTAATTTTTTTTTGATTAGGCGCTATAATCATATTCTCTTCTTTGGATTACATAATATTAATGCTTTGTTTTGGCAAGAAAAGCTTTTCCTTCCACTATTTTCCTTTGAATTAAAGTTTATCAGTCAAATGTGACAAATTTGGACTCTTATAATAATCTCCAATATTTTTTGGATTAGGCACTATGATCATGTTTTCTCATTAGGAAACATGATACTGATGCTTTGGTTTGGCTAGAAAAGCTTTTCGTTCTATGATTTTCCTTAGAGTTAAAGCTTGTACGTCAAGTGAGAAAAACTTGGATTCTTGTAAGAATCTCCTTTTTTTTTGTGACCAGCCATTATAAGCACATTCGATTCTTTGGTATACATGATATTGATGCTTTGGTTTCTAGGAAAAGCTTTTTTTTCCATCATTGTCTTTTAAATCAAAGTTCGTATGTCATGTGAGACAAACTTGGATTCTAGTAAAAATTGCCATTCTTTTCATGATTTTGCACTATAATCATGATCTTCCTATTGGGATAAATGATATTAATGCTTTGGTTTGGCAAGAAAAGTGTTTTTTTTCTAACATTTTCTTTTGAATCAAAGTTCATCCATCAAAACAGACAAGCTAGGATTCTTGTAATACTTTCCAATCTTTTCGTGATTAGGCACAATGATCACAATTTTCTCCTTTGGATACCTAATATTGATTCTTTGGCTTGGTAAGAAAAGCTTTTCTTCCTACCAATTTTTTTACAATCAATATTTATCCATCAAATAAAACAAACTTGGATTCTTTTAATAATCTCTATTCTTTTTAAGATTAAGCACTATAATCACGACCTTCCCATTAGGATACATGATATTGATTCTTTCCACCATTTTCCTTAGAATCATTGTTCATCCATCAAATGAGACAAGCTTTGATTCTTGAAAAAAATCTCCATTCTTTTTGTGCTTAGGCACTATATTCACAGTCTCATCATTGAGATACAAGATATGAATGCTTTGTTTTTGCAAGAAAAGTTTTTCCTTCCACCATTTTCCTTTGAATCGAAGTTCATTAGTCAAATGAGACAAACTACGATTCTTATAATAATCTTTATTCTTTTCGTGATTAGGCACTATGATCATGATTTCCTTATTAGGATACATAATACTGATCCTTTGGTTTAGGAAGAAAAGCTTTTCTTTCCATGATTTTCCTTAAAGTCAAAGTTTGTCCATTAAATGGTAAAAACTTGGATTCTTGTAACAATCTCCATTCTTTTTGTGATCAGGCACTATAAGCACATTCTCTTTCTTGGAATACAGATATTAATGCTTTGGTTTTGGAGGGAAAGCTTTTCTTTTCATCATTTTCCTTTGAATCAAAGTTCATATGTCAAGTGAGACAAACTTGGATTCTTGTAAAAGCTGTCTTCTTTTCATGATTATGCACTATAATCATGATCTTCTCAATGGGATAGATGATGTTGGTGCTTTGGTTTGGTTGGAAAAGCATTTTTTTCTCCATTTTCCTTAGAATCAAAGTTCGCCCATCAAAAAAGATAAGCTTGGATTCTTATAATAATCTCTAATCTTTTTATGTTTAGACAGTATGATCACGATTTTCTCATTGGGATACCTAATAATAATGCTTTGGTTCGATAAGAAAAGCTTTTCCTCACACCATTTTTCTCATAGTCAAAATTCATACGTCAATTAAGACAAACTTGGATTCTTAGAATAATCTCCAAACTTTTTAATCACGATTGTCTCAGTAGGATACACGATATTGATGCTTGGGTTTAGCAAAAAAAGCTCTTTTTTCCATCATTTTCCTTAGCATCATTGCTTATCCATCAAATGAGACAAACTTTGATCCTTGAAATAATTTTCGTTCTTTTTGTGTTAGGCATTATAATTGCATTCTCTTCATTGGGATACATGATATCAATGCTTTGTTTTGGCAAGAAAAGCTTTTTCTTCTACCATTTTCCTTTGAATCAAAGTTTGTTAGTCAAATAAGACAAACTTGGTTCATTTCGGGATTAGGCACTATGATCGTGATTTTTTTCTTGGGATACCTAATATTAATGCTTTGGTTTGGCATGAAAAACTTTTTTTCACCATTTTCCCTAGAATCAAAGTTTGCCATCAAATAAGACAAACTTGGATTCCTATAGAAATCTTCGTTATTTTGCAATCGCGCACTATAAGCATATTCTTTTCCTTGGGATACACAATATTGATGCTTTGGTTTAGTAGGAAAAGCTTTTCTTTCCACCATTTTATTTTGAATAAAAGTTCATATGCCAAGTGAGACAAACTTGGATTCTCATAAAATCTTCCGTTCTTTTCATGATTATGCACTGTAATCATGATTTATTATTGGGATAAATGTTATTGATGCTTTGGTTTGGCAATAAAAGCTTTTTTTCCACCATTTTCTTTAAAATTAAAGTTTGTCCATCAAGTGAGACAAAATTTGATACTCCTAAGAATCTTAATTCTTTTTGTGATCGGGCACTATAAGCACATTCTCCTCTATAGGATACACGATATTGATGCTTTGATTTAGCATGAAAAGCTTTTCTTCCCACCATTTTTCTTAGAATCAAATTTCATTCGTCAAATGAGACAAACTTGGGTCTTTTAACAATCTCCATTTTTTTCATGATTAGGCTCTAGAATCATGATCTTTTCATTAGGATACATTGTATTGATGCTTTGAGTTGGCAAGAAAAGCTTTTTCTTCCACCATTTTCCTTACTATCATTATTCATCAATCAAATGAAACAAACTTTGATTCTTAAAATAATCTCTATTTTTT
Organism: Adansonia gregorii; assembly: GCA_038382025.1. Taxonomy (NCBI): domain Eukaryota; kingdom Viridiplantae; phylum Streptophyta; class Magnoliopsida; order Malvales; family Malvaceae; genus Adansonia; species Adansonia gregorii. Next base: position 142,500 of record JBBYHO010499132.1, read on the forward strand.
TGTGATGAGGCACCATAATCACACTCTCCTCACTTGGATACATGATATTAATGCTTTGTTTTGGTAAGAAAAGCTTTTCCTTCTATCATTTTCCTTTGAATCAAAATTTATTTGTCAAATAAGATAAACTTGGATTCTTATAATAATTTCCAATCTTTTGGCGATTAGGCATTATGAACATGATTTTCTCATTGTGATACTTGGTACTGAAGCTTTGGTTTGGCAAGAAAAGCTTTTCTTTCAACCATTTCCTTTTGAACTAAAGTTCGTATGTTATGTGAGACAAACTTGGATTCTTGTAAAAACCATTTTTTTATGATTAGGCAGTATAATTACTTTTTCTCGTTTGGATAGTCCATATTGATGCTTTGGTTTCATTCAAAAAGCTTTTCTTTCCACCATTTTCCTAAGAATTAGACTTCATCCATTAAGTAAGATGAGCTTGGATTCGCATAATAATCTCCACTCTTTTCATGATTACACACTATAATCATGATATTATCATTGGGATAGATGATATTAACGCTCTGATTTGGCAAGAAAAGGTTTTTTTCCACCATTTTCCTTAGAATCAATCAAATGAGACAAACTTAGATTCTCTTTAGAATCTCTATTCTTACATATTCTTCACATTTGCATGCACAATATTGATGCTTTGATTTGGCAAGAAAAGCTTTTCTTTTTGCCATTTTTCTAGGAGTTGCTGTTCGCCTATCAAATTAGACGAACTTGGATTTTTGTAAAAATGTCCATTCCTTACATGATTTCGTACTATAATCATGATCTTCCCATTAGGATAGATGATATCGATGCTTTGGTTTGGCAAGAAAAGCTTTTTATCCACCATTTTCCTTAGAATCAAAATTCATCCATCAAATGAGAGAAACTTGAATTCTTTTATGAATCTCCATTCTTTTTATGATCGGGCACTATATGCACATTCTCCTCATTAGGTGCATGATATGATGTTTATGGTTTGGCATGACAAGCTTTTCTTCCCACCATTTTTCTTAGAATCAAAGTTTATCCGTCAACTTAGACAAGCTAGGATTCTTATAATAATCTCAGTTATTTTCATAATTAAGCACTAGAATCACGATGTTCTCATTAGGATACATGATATTACTGCTTTTATTTGGCAAGAAAAGCTCAATTTTTCACCATTTTCCTTAGAATCATTGTTCATCCATCAAATGAGACAAAGTTTGATTTTTGAAATAATCTCCATTCCTTTTGTGATTAGGCATTATAATTATATTCTCCTCATTGGGATACATGATATTAATGCTTTGTGTTGGCAAAAAAAGCATTTCCCTTAAACTATTTTCCTTTGAATCAAAGTTCATCTGTCAAATGAAACAAACTTGGATTCTTATAATAATCTCCAATCTTTTCGTGATTAGGCACTATGATCACAATTTTTTCATTGGGATACCTAATACTAATACCTTGGTTTTCCACCATTTTCCTTGGAATCGAAGTGTATCTATCAAATGAGAGAAACATAGATTCTTATAAGAATCTCCATTCTCTTGTGATTGGCCACTATAAGCATATTCTCCTTATTAGGATACATGATATTGATACTTTAGTTTGGTAAGAAAAGATTTTTTTTCCATCATTTCCTTTTGAATGAAAGTTTATATGTCAAGTGAGACAAACATGGATTCACATAAAACCCACCATTCTTTTCATGATTACACATTATAATCATGATCTTTTAATTGGGATAAATGGTATTGATGCTTTGGTTTGGTAAGAAAAATCTTTTTTTCCACCATTTTCCTTATAATCAAAGTTCATCCATCAAATGAGACAAACTTGGATACTCCTAAGAATCTCAATTCTTTTTGTGATTGGGTATTATAAGCACTCATTGGGATAGATGATATTGATGTTTTAGTTTGGCATGAAATGTTTTTCTTGACACCATTTTTGTTAGAATCAAAAGTCATCCATCAAATAAGACAAACTTGGGTTCTTATAATAATAATCTTTATTCTTTTCATGATTCGGTGCTAGAATCATGATCTTCTTGTTATGATATATGATATTGATGCTTTGATTTGGCAAGAAGAGCTCTTCTTTCCATTATTTTGCTTAGAATCATTGTTCATCCATCAAATAAGATAAATGTTGATTCTTGAAATAATCTCCAATGTTTTTGTCATTAGGAAATATAATCACATTCTCCTTATTGGGATACACAATATTAATGCCTTGTTTTGGCAAGAAAAGCTTTGTCATCCACCATTTTTCTTTGAATCAAAGTCCATCAGTCAAATAAGAGAAACTAGGCTTCTTATAATAATCTATAATTTTTTCGTGATTAGGCTCTATGATCATGATTTTCTCATTGGGAAACCTATTATTGATTCTTGGTTTGGCAAGACAAGCTTTTTTTTCCATGATTTTTCCTAGAATCAATGCTCATCCCTCAAATGAAAGAAACTTGGATTCTTGTAGGAATCTCCATTTTTTTATGATCGACATTATAAGCATATTCTCTTCATTGGGATAAATGATGATGCTTTGGTTTGGCAAGAAAAGCTTTTCTTTCCACCATTTTTTTTGAATGGAAGTTCATATGTCAAGTGAGACAAACTTGGATTCTCATAAAAACCATTATTCTTTTCATGATTATGTGTTATAATCATCATCTTTGCATTAGGATAGATGATATCGATGCTTTGATTTAGTAGGAAAAGCATTTTTTCCACCATTTTCTTTTGCATAAAAGTTCATATATCAAGTGAGACAAACTTGGATTCACGTGTAAACCATCATTCTTTTCATGATTACACACTATAATCATTATTTTCTTACTGGGATAGATGATATTGATGCTTTGCTTTGGCAGGAAAAGCTTTTTTTTTCACCATTTTCCTTAGAATCAAAGTTTGTCCATCGAATGAGACAACTTAGACACTCTTAAGAATTTTAGTTCTCTTTTGATCTAGCACTATAAGCACATTCTCCTCATTGGGATACAAAATATTGATGCTTTGGTTTGGCATGAAAAGCTTTTCTTCCCACCATTTTTCTTAGAATCAAAGTTCATCCGTCAAATGAGATAAACTTGGATTCTTATAATAATCTCTATTCTTTTCATTATTAGGCTCTAGAGTCATGATCTTCTTATTATGATACATGATATTGATGCTTTGATTTGGTAAGAAAAGCTTTTGTTTTCACCATTTTCCTTAGAATCTTTATTCATCCATCAAATAAGGCAAACTTTAGTTCTTGAAATAATATCCAATATATTGTGATTAGTGCACAAAATCACATTGTCCTCATTGGGATATACCTATTAATGCTTTATTTGCGCAAGAAATTTTCTTCCATCATTTTCCTCTAAATTAAAGTTCATTTATCAAATGAGACAAACTCGAATTCTTATAATAATCTCTAATCTTTTCATGATTAGGCACTATGATCACAATTTTCTCATTAGGATACCTGATACTGATACTATGGTTTGGCAAGAAAAGCTTTTCTTTCCATAATTTTCCTTAGAATCAAAGCTTGTCTATCAAATGAGAGAAACTTAGATTCTCATAAAAATATCCATTCTTTTTGTGATCGGGCACTACAAGCACATTTTTTTTATTGGGTACACAATATTGTTGCTGGTTTTGCAAGGAATGCTTTTCTTTCCAACATTTTTTTAAGTCAAAGTTCATTCATCAAGTGAGATAAATTTGGATTCTGACAAAACCACGTGCTTTTAATGATTACACACTATAATCATGATCTTCTGATTAGGATAGATGATATTGATGCATTGGTTTGGTTAAAAAAGCATTTTTTTTCACCATTTTTCTTAGAATCAAAGTTTACCCATCAAAAAGCTTAAGAAAAGCTTGGATTCCTATAATAATCTCCAATCTTTTGGTGATTGGCACTATAGTCATGATTTCCTTACAGGGATACATAAGATTGATGCTTTGGTTTGGCAAAAAATGTTTTTCTTCCCACCATTTTTCTCATAGTTAAAGTTCAACTGTCAAATGAGACAAACTTGGATTATTATAATAATCTTTAAGCTTTTCAGGATTAAGCACTAGAATCATGATCCTCTCATTAGGATACATGATATTGATGCTTTGATTTGGTAAGGAAAGCTTTTCTTTCCACAATTTTCCTTAGCATCAATGCCTATCCATCAAATGAGACAAACTTTGATTCTAGAATATAATCTTTATTCGTTTTGTGATCAGGCACTATAATCGCATTCCCATCATTGGATATATGATATTAATGCTTTGTTTTGGCATGAAAAGCTTTTTCTTCCAATATTTTCCTTTGAGTTAAAGTTCTCTAGTCAAATGAGACAGACATGGATCTTTTCAGGAATAGGCACTGTGATCATAATTTCCCCCTTGGGATACATAATAATGATGCTTCGGTTTGGTAAGAAAAGTTTTTTTGCCACCATTTTCCCAATAATCAAAGTTTGTCCATGAAATAAGACAAACTTGGATTCCCATAAGAATTTTTGTTTTTTTTGTGATCATGCACTATAAGCACATTCTTCTCCTGGGCATACACGATATTGATGCTTTGGTTTAGCAAGAAAATCTTTTCTTTCCACCATTTTCTTTTGAGTAAAAAGTTCATATGTTCAGTGAGACAAACTAAGATTCTCATAAAAACCACCATTCTTTTCGTGATTACGCACTGTAATCAAGATTTTCTCTTTGGGATAAATAATATTAATGCTTTGGTTTGGCAAGAAAAGGTTTTCTTTCCACTATTTTCCTTAGAATCAAAGTTCATCCATCAAATAAGACAAACTTTGATACTCTTAAGAACCTCAATTCTTTTTGTGATCGATCACTGTAAGCATATTTTTTTTTAAGGTACACGATATTGATGCTTTGGTTTAGCATGAAAAACTTTTCTTCTCAACATTTTTCATAGAATCAAAGTTCATTCGTCCAATAAGACAAACTTGGATTCTTATAACAATCAGCATTCCTTTCATGATTAGGCTCTAGAACCTTGATCTTCTTATTAGGATACATGATATTGATGCTTTGATTTGCCAAGAAAAGCTTTTCTTTCTACCATTTTCCTTGGTATCATTGTTCATCAATCAAATGAAAAAAACTTTGATTCTTGAAATAATCTCCATTGTTTTGTGATTAGGCACCATAATCACGTTCTTCTCATTGGGATACATGATATTAATGCTTTGCTTTGGCAAGAAAAGCTTTTCCTTTCACAATTTTCCTTTGAATGAAAATTCATTTGTTAAATAAGACAAACTTGGATTCTTATAATAATTTCTAATTTTTGTTATTAGGCAGTATGATCATAATTTTCTCATTAGGATACTGGATAATTATGGTTTGCTTTGGCAAGAAAAGCTTTTCTTTCGACCATTTTCTTTTGACCCAAATTTTGCATATCATGTGAGACAAACTTGGATTCTCATTACAAACCTTTTTTTTTGTGATTAGGAACTATAATTACTTTCTCGTTGTTTGAATGCTCAACATTGATGCTTTGGTTTGGTAAGAAAAGCATTTATTTCCACCTATTTCCTAAGAATTAGAGTTCATTTTTCAAGTACGATGAACTTTAATTCTCATAATAATCTCTATTCTTTTCATAATTATGCACTATGATCTTTATATTATCATTGGCATAGATCATATTAATACTCTGGTTTAGAAGGAAAAACCTTTTTCCCACCATTTTCATTAAAATCAAAGTTTATCGATCAAATGAGACAAACTTGGATTCTTTTTAGAATCCCTATTCTTGCACATTCTTCTCATTATGATGCACTATATTGATGCTTTGATTTGGCAAGAAAAGTTTTTTGTCTACCATTTTCCTAAGAATTAAAGTTCACCTATCAAATTAGACGAACATGGATTTTCGTAAAACTCTCCATTCTTTTCATGATTTTGCACTGCAATCATGATCTTCCCACTAGGATAGATGATATTAATGCTTTGGTTTGACGAGAGAAGCTTTTTATCTACCATTTTCCTTAGAATCAAAATTTGTCTATTAAATGAGACAAACTTGGATTCTTCTATGAATCTCCGTTCTTTTTATGATCAGGCACAATATGCACATTCTCATCGTTAGGATACATGACATTAATGCTTATATTTTGGCATGAAAGCTTCTTTTCCCATCATTTTTCTCTGAATCAAAGTTTATCCATTAAATTAGGCAACCCAGGATTCTTATAATAGTCTATGTTATTTCCATAATTAAGCACTAGAATCATGATTTTCTCATTAGGATACATGATAATGATGCTTTATTTGGCAAAAAAAAGCTCTATTTTCCACCATTTTTCTTAGAATCATCGCTCATCCATCAAATGAGACAAACTTTGATCCCTGAAATAATCTCCATTATTTTTGTGATTAAGCACTATAATCACATTTTCCTCATTGGGATATATGATACTGATGCTTTGTTTTGGCAAGAAAAGCTTTCTTTAAACCATTTTCCTTTGAATCAAAATTCATCGTCAAGTAAGACAAACATGGATTCTTATAATATTCTCTAATCTTTTTGTGATTAGGCGCTATGATCACAAATTTTTTATTAGGGTACCTAATATTGATACCTTGATTTGGCAATAAAAGCATTTCTTTCCTCTATTTTCCTTAGAATCAAAGTTAATCAATCAAATAGGAGAAACTTGGATTCCTATAAAAATCTCCATTCTTTTGTGATCAGGCACTATAAGCACATTTTTTTTAGGGTACACGATATTGATGCTTTGGTTTAGCATGAAAAGCTTTTCTTCCCAACATTTTTCTTCAAATCAAAGTTCATTCATCGAATAAGACAAACTTGGATTCTTATAACAATCTCCATTCCTTTCATGATTAGGCTCTAAAACCTTGATCTTTTCACTAGGATACATGATATTGATGCTTTCATTTGTTAAGCAAAGCTCTTCTTTCCACCATTTGCCTTAGTATCATTGTTCACCACTCAAGTGAAACAAACTTTGATTCTTGAAATAATCTCCATTATTTTGTGATTAGGCACCATAATCACGTTCTCATCATTGGGATACATGATATTAACGCTTTGCTTTTTCCTTTCACAAATTTACCTTTGAATCAAAATTCGTTTGTCAAATAAGACAAACTTGTATTCTTATAATAATTTCCAATTTTGTTATTAGGCACTATGATCACGATTTTCTCATTAGGATACTGGATATTTATGCTTTCCTTTGGCAAGAAAAGCTTTTCCTTCGACCATTTTCTTTTGAACCAAAATTGTATATCATGTGAGACAAACTTGGATTCTCGTTAAAAACCTTTATATTTATGATTAGGCACTATAATTACTTTCTCGTTGTTTGAATGCTCAACATTGGTGCTTTGGTTTGGTAAGAAAAGCTTTTCTTTCCACCTATTTTCTAAGAATTAAAGTTCGTCTATCAAGTAAGACAAACTTTGATTCTCATAACAATCTCCACCCTTTTGATGATTGAGCACTATGTTCTTGATATTATCACTAGGATAGATGATATTAATTCTCTGATTTGGAAGCGAAAACCTTTTTTCCGCCATTTTTTTAAAAATCAAAGTTCATCGATCAAATGAGATAAACTTGGATTCTTTTTAGAATCCCTATTCTTGCATATCCTTCTCATTATGATGCACAATATTGATGCTTTGATTTGGCAAGAAAAGCTTTTTGTTTGCCATTTTCCTAAGAATTAGAGTTCACCTATCAAATTAGACGAACCTGGATTTTTGTAGAACTTTATAATCATGATCTTACACTATAATCATGATCTTCCCATTAGGATAGATGATATTAATGCTTTAGTGTGACAAGAGAAGCTTTTTATCCACCATTTTCTTTATAATCAAAATTCATCCATTAAATGAGACAAACTTGGATTCTTCTATGAATCTCCATTCTTTTTATGATCAGGCATAATATGCACATTCTCCTCGTTGGGATACATGATATTGATACTCATATTTTGGCATGAAAAGCTTCTCTTCCCATCATTTTTCTCCGAATTAAAGTTTATCCATTAAATTAGCCAAGCCAGGATTCTTATAATGGTCTACGTTATTTCCATAATTAAGCACTAGAATCATGATTTTCTCGTTAGGATACATGATAATGATGATTTATTTGGCAAAAAAAAACTCTATTTTCCATCATTTTTCTTAGAATCATCGCTCATCCATCAAATGAGACAAACTTTGATCCTTGAAATAATCTCCATTCTTTTTGTGATTAGGCACGATAATCACATTTTTCTCATTGGGATACACGATACTAATGCTTTGTTTTGGCAAGAAAAGCTTTCTTTAAACCATTTCCCTTTGAATCAAAATTCATCGTCAATTGAGACAAACATGGATTCTTGTAATATTCTCTAATATTTTCATGACTAGGCATTATGATCACAATTTTTTCATTAGGATACCTAATATTGATACCTTCATTTGGCAAGAAAAGCTTTTTGTTCCTCCATTTTCCTTAGAATCAAAGTTAATCAGTCAAATGAAAGAAACTTGGATTCTCATAAGAATCTCCATTCTCTTAGGATCAGGCACTATAAGCACATTCTTCTTTAGGGTACATGATATTGATGCTTTAGTTTAGCATGAAAAGCTTTTTTTCCCAACATTTTTCTTAAAATCAAAGTTCATTCATCGAATAAGACAAACTTGGATTCTTATAATAATCTCTATTCCTTTCATGATTAGGCTCTAGAACCTTGATCTTCTCATTAGGATACATGATATTGATGCTTTGATTTGTCAAGAAATGCTCTTCTTTCCACCATTTTCCTTAGTATCATTGTTCATCAATCAAGTGAAACAAACTTTGATTCTTTAAATCATCTCCCTTATTTTATGATTAGGCACTGTAATCATGTTCTCCTTTTTGGGATACGTGATATTAATGCTTTGCTTTGGCAAGAAAAGCTTTTCTTTTCACAATTTTCCTTTGAATCAAAATTCATTTGTCAAATAATGCGAACTTGGATTCCTACAATAATTTCCAATTTTTTTCGGCACTATGATCACGATTTTCTCTTTATGATACTGGATATTTACACTTTACTTTGGCAAGAAAAGCTTTTCTTTCGACCATTTTTTTTGAACCAAAGTTTGTATATCATGTGAGACAAACTTGAATTCTTGACAAAAACCTTTATTTTTTGTGATTAGGCATATAATTACTTTCTCATTGTTTGAATGCTTAGTATTGATGCTTTGGTTTGGTAGGAAAAGCTTTTTTTTTCCACTTATTTCCTAAGAATTAAAGTTTGTTTATCAAGTAAGACGAACTTGGATTCTCATAAAAATCTCCATTTTTTTCATGATTGCGTAATATGATCTTGATATTATCATTGGCATAGATGATATTAATGCTCTGATTTGGAAGGAAAAGGCTTTTTTTCGACCATTTTCTTTAAAATCAAAGTTCATCGATCAAATAAGACAAACTTGGATTCTCTTTAGAATCCCTATTCTTGCACCTTCTTTCCAGTGTGACGAACAATATTGACGCTTTGATTTGGCAAGAAAAGCTTTTTTCTGCCATTCTCCTAAGAATTAGAGTTTGCCTATCAAATTAGATGAACTTGGATTTTCATAGAACTCTCCATTATTTCCATTATTTTGCATTATAATCATGATCTTCCCATTAGGATAGATGATATTAATGCTTTGGTTTGACAAGATAAGCTTTTTATCCACCATTTTCTTTAGAATCAAAATTTGTCCATTAAATGAGATAAACTTGGATTTTCTTATGAATCTCCATTTTTTTATGATCAGGCACAATATGCACATTCTCCTCATTGGTATACATGATATTGATACTTATATTTTGGAATGAAAAGCTTATCTTCCCATCATTTTCTCCGAATTAAAGTTTATCCATTAAATTAGGCAAGCCAGGATTCTTATAATGGTTTACGTTATTTCCATAATTAAGCACTAGAATCATGATTTTCTCGTTAGGATACATGATAATGATGCTTTATTTGGCAAAAAAAGCTCTATTTTCACCATTTTTCTTAGAATCATCGCTCATCCATCAAATGAGACAAACTTTGATCCTTGAAATAATCTCTATTCTTTTTGTGATTAGGCACTATAATCACATTTTCCTCATTGGGATACACGATACTAATGCTTTGTTTTGGCAAGAAAAGCTTTCTTTAAACCATTTTCCTTTGAATCAAAATTCATCATCAGGTGAGACAAACATGGATTCTCATAATATTCTCTAATATTTTCATGACTAGGCATTATGATCACAATTTTTTCATTAGGATACCTAATATTGATACCTTGGTTTGGCAAGAAAAGCTTTTCGTTCCTCCATTTTTCTTAGAATCAAAGTTAATCAGTCAAATGAAAAAAACTTGGATTCTCATAAGAATCTCTATTCTCTTATGATCAAGCACTATAAGCACATTCTTCTTTAGGGTACATGATATTGATGCTTTAGTTTAGCATGAAAAGCTTTTTTTCCCAACATTTTTCTTAAAATCAAAGTTCATTCATCGAATAAGACAAACTTGGATTCTTATAATAATCTCTATTCCTTTCATGATTAGGCTCTAGAACCTTGATCTTCTCATTAGGATACATGATATTGATGCTTTGATTTGTCAAGAAAAGTTTTTCCTTTCATAATTTTCCTTTGAATCAAAATTCGTTTGTCAAATAAGACAAACATGGATTTTTATAATAATTTCCAATTTTTGTTATTAGGCACTATGATCACGATTTTCTCATTAGGATACTGGATATTTATGCTTTGCTTTGGCAAAAAAAGCTTTTCTTTCTTTCTTTTGAGCTAAAGTTTGTATAACATGTGAGGCAAACTTGGATTCTCGTTAAAAACCTTTATTTTTTGTTATTAGACACTATAATTACTTTTTTATTGTTTGAATGCTCAATATTGATTTTTGGGTTGGTAAGAAAAGCTTTTCTTTCCACATATTTCCTAAGAATTAGAGTTCGTCTATCAAGAAAGATGAACTTGGATTCTCATAAGAATCTCTATTTTTTTCATGATTGCGCACTATGATCTTGATATTATCATTAGCATAGATGATATTAATGCTCTGATTTGGAGGAAAAACCTTTTTTTCACCATTTTCCTTAAAATCGAAGTTCATCAATCAAATGAGACAAACTTGGATTTACTTAAGAATCCCTATTCTTACACATTGTTCTCATCATGATGCACCATATTGATGCTTTGATTTGGCAAGAAAAGCTTTTTTCTGCCATTTCTCTATGAATTAAAGTTCGCCTATCAAATTAGATGAACTTGGATTTTCATAGAACTCTCTATTCTTTTCCTGATTTTGCACTATAATCATGATCTTCCTATTAGGATAGATGATATTAAAGATTTGGTTGTACAAGAGAAGCTTTTTATCCACCATTTTCCTTAGAATCAAAATTTGTCCATCAAATGAGATAAACTTAGATTCTCCTATGAATCTCTATTTTTTTTATGATCAGGCATAATATACACATTCTCCTCGTTGGGATACATGATATTGATGCTTATATTTGGGCATGAAAAGCTTCTCTTCCTATCATTTTTCTCAAAATCAAAGTTTATCCATCAAATTAGACAAGCCAGGATTCTTATAATAATCTTCGTTATTTCCATAATTAAGCACTAGAATCATGATTTTCTCATTAGGATACATGATATTTTATTTAGCAAAAAAAAGCTCTATTTTCCACCATTATTCTTAGAATCATCACTCTTCCATCGAATGAGGTAAACTTTGATCCTTGAAATAATTTCAATTCCTTCTGTGATTAGACACTATAATAATATTTTTCTCATTGAGATACACAATACTAATTCTTTGTTTCAACAAGAAAAGCTTTCTTTAAACCATTTTCCTTTGAATCAAAATTTATCTTTAAGGGAGACAAACATGGATTCTTAAAATATTCTCTAATCTTTTCGTGATTAGGCACTATGATCATAATTGTTTCATTAGGATACCTAATATTGATACCTTGGTTTGGCAAGAAAAGCTTTTCTTTCCTCCATTTTCCTTAGAATCAAAGTTAATCAGTCAAATGAGAGAAACTTGGATTCTTATAAGAGTTTTCATTCTTTTGTGATCAGGCACTATAAGCACATTTCTTTTAGGGTACATGATATTGATGCTTTGGTTTAGTATGAAAAGCTTTTCTTCCCAATATTTTTCCTAGAATCAAAGTTTATTTGTTGAATAATACAAACTTGGATTCTTATAACAATCTCCATTTCTTTCATGATTAGGCTCGAAAACCTTGATCTTCTCATTAGGATACATGATATTGATGCTTTTATTTGTTAAGCAAAGCTCTTATTTCCACCATTTGCCTTAGTATCATTCTTCACCAATCAAGTGAAACAAACTTTGATTCTTGAAATAATCTCCATTATTTTGTGATTAGGTACCATAATCATGTTCTCATCATTGGGATAGATGATATTAACGCTTTGCTTTTTCCTTTCATAATTTTACCTTTGAATCAAAATTCGTTTGTCAAATAAGACAAACTTATATTCTTATAATAATTTCCA
>JBBYHO010499133.1:0-15974 GCA_038382025.1 Adansonia gregorii
CTGACAGCTGTGGGATTTGAACCCACGCCCTTTCGGACCAGAGCCTAAATCTGGCGCCTTAGACCACTCGGCCAAACAGTCTGGCACGGAATGCTTAGATATCTTTACCAACTGAAAATATCGATTAAAATTTCCTCAGCATGCGAACATTGAGGGGAACAGGATATCCTTTGCTTCCAGACAGGAAGAGAAAGAGAGTCCTTGTAAGAGTAATGAGGAACTATAGAGAACGTTTGTTGGTTGTTGATCAACGGAAAGCATGGGAAAAAGAAAGATGCGCAAACAGACTTCAATCAAAGATAAGATCGAAGAGAATGAGTCGCAAGATGAAATGAAAATTAGTTAGTTACTTTGAAAGTCTTAACCAAACTCTTCTGACTAAATATGATAAAAGCCTGACATAATGAAATCCTACTAACTATATGAACGTTAAGATCCAGAGTTGGTGAGACCTGAAGGCATTGCAATTTGATGATGCTCAGAGGCTATGCCAAATGGCTCTTTGACATTCACAAAGAGAAAACGGCTTCTCGTGAAGAGGTAGCAGATAGGAGGCGGCTTATGGGTCTCATATTGTCAAACAAAGGGAGACCCATGAAGCTGCTCAGGAGCATCTTGTATTAGCCAGTATGGCCATGTTGGCAAATGGCCAGGAGGCAGATGTGGCTTCTGTTGATTGCAGTATTTTCGAGACACGTACTTATCTTTGTCTCGATACGATGAGGCTGTTCTCGCCACTTTTAAGACAACCAAAGGAGAGAACCATCTAGCTATTGGGTCAGTCTTTGTCCGGTTGGCTGACTTGCAATAACAGGACAGGGAAATTAAGGGAATCAACATCATACTGTGAGAATGCCCTCCGAATCTACGGAACTCCCATGACGGGGATCCCTCCAGTAGGGATTGCAAGTGGCCTTGCAGATGTTTCTGCTATCGATGAATCAATTAACGACGTTGATCAGGCGATAAAGCTGGTACAAAAGGCCTTAAAGACATGCGATGATGCCACTGGTCAGCAAAGCGCCATAGCCAGAATTGAAGCCCAGATGGGAGTAAGTATTTCATGCTGGGGAAATTATTCAGAATCTTACAATTCCTTAAAAAAAGTGCCATTCCAAAGCTACGCACATATGGAGAGGGGAAGTCTTCCTTCAGGCTTGCTGTCAATCAAATGGGGCTCTCTGTCTTGCGTGCAACACTATGCTATAAACTAGGTCGTCGAATTGTTTGAAGAAGCCAAAAGCATTTTGGAGCAAGAGGAGTATATGGTAATCTTTGCGGGCAACTTATGATTCAATTGGCGACTATGCAACTTTGGTTATTTCTTCTGTCCCTTTCCATCCTCTCAAACTCATTTCAAAATACATGATTGTCAAACTGTGATTAATGTTTGTGGATATAATAATAGTGTTAACACAGGTTAGTTTTGATGCCAATGAATTACTGGAGTATGTGGTTGAAATGAGGGAGGAAAAACTTGGGACAGCAAATCCTGGGGTTTATGAAGAGCAGAAAAAATTTGGCTGAATTATTTTAAAAGGAAGCAGGAAGAGTTCGTAGCAGGAAAGCCAGATCATTAGAAGCCCCATCTTAATGCCAAAGGCCCTAATCCCTACAATAGGCTTATGTTTCTTGGTTTTTTAATGTAGTGTAGGTTTCAACTTTGTAGTTGGCGGCAGGCAAAGACTGAGTATCATCATTCACTTCGTGCCTGTTTTTGAGTAAATGATGTTAAACCAGAGGGGGTTTTCTGTTTAAACGAAGTGTTAGTACTTCATGAATTAGAAACCTTGAAAACTAAAATCAAACTAAGCCAGGACCAGGAAGGAGCCCCTTTAGTCTTTGTTTGGTATTCAACCTTGTGAAAATTAGTTTAACCAGAATCAAATAACTTTGGTGTGCACTGTGCTCCAAGTCTTGAACTGGCATCAATCTTGTGAAAATTTTTTTTACTTTTTTCGAGCTTAATGACAAAGCTTTTATGTTTAGCTCTTCAAACAAGTCAGGATAAACAAGCCCTACAAATTCTATGGATGGAAGGAAAAGGGCAAAAAAAAAAACCTCCATGGAGATTTGGGCCATGAATGTGATATTGTATCTTATTGGGTTTTGGGCTTTGATACTTAATGCATTTCAAATTAATCTTTCAACTAGTACATCCGACAACGTATTCATACGTTCTAGTTCATCTTCAAACGTTCTATTTATTCGCAGTTTTACCATTCATTTTTTCCTTTTCACTTGAGAGCAAAAGGTAATATCCCCCCACTTTTAAGGCATTTTTGAATTTAACCTTTTATTAGTTTCATTATATTTTTTATTTAAAAATGTGAAACAATTTTTTACTTTCAGATGATAGTTAAATTTTATATATAATGAAATTAAAAAATATATTTTTTACATAATATTTTTACTTACTAGGAGAACTATTAGTTGATGTAAATTTTTTTTTTAATAATTCTAATAATTTATTCATTCATAATTATCAAATAATTTTAAAATTTTTATTATATAAAATTTTAATCTAAGATCCTTAGCTATCATTTTCTCTTCTCACTACAATTCATTTCATGGTCACAATTATTTTTCCATCCAAATACATGTTATCATTAATTATAATCTCACTGTTATAATATTTAATCTTATTGCTATAATAACTAATTTCTTTCCAAATCGCTGTTTTCAATCTCAACTGGACCAATATCAATAACCTTCTAAATAGATCTTTACTTTGATTTAAGAAAAATAATTACATGTAAAATTAATTTTACGTAAAACAAGTAATTAGACCTAACAATATTTAAGACAATTATATAAATATGATACGCATAAAATCATAAAAACACAATATGACACAAATATATTCTCAAAATACGTATAACATGAATTATTAACGTATCAAAATTGATATAAATATAAAATACCTTAAACATGATTATGATACAAATACACAAATTGCAAAATATAATCAACCATCTAAAACTTTTCTTCTCCGACTGGGGGCGAAAAGTCATACTCTCAACCTTTCTATTCCACCTTTATTTTTATGTGTAAAGAAAGTTGCAGAAAGGAAAGTAGATATTGAAGTCTGAATCTTAAACCTTTTAAATATCACTTTTTGAAGATGATTACGTTAATAAACTGGATCAAGACCTGAATTCTCCATTACAACTTTTACCTAGAATGAAATAAAATTTTTTTTTCCTCTTCTACGCATGATCAATGCTAAATTTTAATACGAAACACTGAGGTCAACCATTCAGCCACCACAAGAAGTCAGCTACATTAAGTTCGGATAATTGTTTCCTTTTGCTTGGATTTAGGAATCACCAGAAAAAAAAATGACAAAAGAAACGAATATTAGATAACACAGATTAGAAGTTAGACCTGAATCCACCACAAAATCAGCTGTGGTCTCAATTCCCCAACATCATGGAGATAGATTTAACACAAATCCTACGCCAGATCTATGCAAACAGCCTACTGACATGAACAGTCAGAAAATTGCATTGATAAGTGCTGAAGTGCAGGGTGATAGAATCCAAATTCCATAAAGACAATGAGAGCAAGTTACCAATAAAAGGGTGTATAATATATCCAAATCTGAATGTTTACATTGTTATCTTTTTGAAGGGAAAAAAATCGTATGAAAAACATGCTATAATATGTTCTTCTTTGTACAATAATAAAAACAGAATGCGCAGCAAGTTATTTTAATTTAATTGTATTGTAATTTTTCTTACCACATATAATTGCCTCAGAGATCATGGAGATTCTTTGGTACAGAGTTGGTGACCTGATAAAAGGGAGCTAAATGCAAAGGCGATAAAAGCCAGGAAGGCCATTGCGACTGAGGCACTAGCCATCTCGGTGAACTCATCTTTGCCCCAATTAGACTGCCAATCATCGACGCGGGTGGCTGCTGCAGATGATGCTGAAATCAAAAGATAGGCTAGTATCTGCAAGATGAACCAAAGAAGCAAGCAAATTCTCTTTCAGCATATTCCTCTCTCAGCGTTTACAAATATAAATGCACTTGCAAGTGTTTCAGTTGGACCTTTTGTGATTTAAACGGCCCATATACACATATATATGTAACACTCGAATCTATGTATGTATCGCAATTTAACTAGAAAACTGGATGCAGAGGTGCGCAAAATAAACTCAGCTTATCATAAGCATGGGAAATCTAACTAATAGAGTTGCTTATGGTGATAGACTGACATATCGACAACATAGCCAGAGGCAAATCTAGGGGGCATGCAGGGGCCTTGGCACCCCCAAAGTTTTAATTAATATAGTTTTATAATAGATGATTTTTACTTTGACCCCATGAATATGGTTTATGAATTCAGCCTCCTTCATGATGTTTCAGGCTTCGCGCTGGACATAAAACCATATGAGGCCGAGGCTGACGATAGTGATATAGTAAGAAACTATGACGAAAACAGAGTTCCAACTGTCACCAATCACTGGAAAAGACTAACTGTTATGATAAAAAAAAAAGAAGGAAAGTTCTAATAAATTAACTTTTATACTAATTAAGACAACATATGTCTCCAAAAACCAATATGCCAAGGGATGGATAACAACTAATAATGAAGCTAAGGTGCCTAATTTACAATTACTATTCAAATAGGAAAAAACTTACCTGATCCATGAAGAAATCAAAAGGCTGACGAAGATGATGGCGGATGACATGTTTTTGTGTGATGAGATAGTACGCTAGAGCATAGGCTTGAAACCCCGCATATACAAATCCAATCACATTTACTGATAAGCAATACCTGTAAAAATAACACATTAAATGAATCAGGTTAATGTAATTCATCCAATTCACATGAATTAAATGAGGGGTTTTGTTAAGGAATGACTAAAACACACTTTAAGATTAGTTAATACACTATTAATAACATCGTATTAAATGCAATAACTTATAATTTTATTCGTCATTTTGGATGTTAATGTATTGCCTATCGGGTGAATATATATACATATATATATATAGCAAATTTCAAAATTGGGCACCTGTTAGCAAATGCTTGAATGAAAAACAAGCAAACAAACTGAACTCACATTTATTACAATTTATTTGCACCTAATTAACATTATTCTCAGGAAATCATGTCAGCGTTATCAATAACAAAAATGGAAAACCTGTATTCTTTGTAGCGATCGTAAGAGTCACCGCTCCAGCCTTGAGTTTTATCAGCAGCCATAACAGAGAAAGAAATCAAGCATAAAACGATTTCGCTTAATCGAAACCCTAGAGCCGCCATCTTTACAGTCTCCTTCACCTTCGATCTTCTCAGCACCGCCGCCACTGCCCTTGTTCCTCCCCCTCCACCACTCACTTTCGTCCTCGTCGTCACCCCCGGTCCTTCCTCCCTCACCGCTCGGTTCATCGTCAAATGCGACGGCTGCTGCGGTGGAGTAGTCGGCTGGGGCGGCGGCGAAGGCGAAAGAGAAGAATTGCCGTTGAACTGGGTGGACTTGTCCACGACCACGAGTGCCTTTGAGTTGTCGACGGGAGGTTTACCGGGGGAGGCTGCCGGAGAAGCATAGGGTGGGGAGATATTGTCGGGCTCGGGCGGATCGGGGTCACCCTGCTCGGATCGGAGAGGGGAGTGGAATCGGAGAGGCGAGTGGGGAGATTCGAGGTGAGTCAGTGACTCGGAGTTTGAAGAAGAGGATCGTTTCATGATGTTGTCGAGAGTTTGATTCTTTTTCACTGGCGATTTGGTTTCCATTGCTTCCTCGGAATTTAATGGGCTGACTAAACCGGGAAAAAAGAAGTAAAAATTAAAATTAGAAAAGAAAAAAAAAACAATACAAAAGGGTTTTCAGTGTTTGGGAAGCGAGGAAAAAAGAGCGAGCCAAAAGAGTAAGTTGAAGGAGAGAACAGACTTAATAATTAACTGGTTTACTTCAAGCTCTTGGATTCGCTCGGGACCGCTGGGCATCTGTCGAGTGAAGGGGTTATATTCAGCTGCAGAAATTTGCAGAAAGATGCAGAATTTCAATGGGTAAATTTCTGCCACGTTTCCTTATCAACTAACTTTCTATGACGTGGCGAAATACTACTTGTTGAGTGTATCTGACGGTGAAGCTGATAAATCACTTCTGGTAAGGAAACCGCAAGGAAGAAAATTACGTTTTTTTTTTTTTTCAACTCAAATAAGTAGGGAAGAAGATTCGAACCCAGCATTTCAATTAAAAATTATATAAGATTAAATAATGATTTAGTTATGTAAGTTTAATTTTTAGTTTAATATTTAAAATTTTTTTATCAAAGTAATATTAAGAATTTTATTTCGTCAAATATATTGATACTTAATATTATTATCATTAGTCAACCGTTAATGTAACAGTAATGATACGATATTTTTTTACATGTCAAGGTCTTACTAATTGTTGACTACTGTATCAGCAGTTGATTGATTATTAATAGTATGAATGAAATAAAAGTTTAAATATCAATTTGATAAAAAAATTTAAATATTAAACTAAAAATCGGACTAAACTATAAAAGTTAAATATGTATTTAACCTAATTATATACATCAATCATTAAATTAAATATTCATATACAAAACAAAAAAAAAGCTAAAATTTCTAATATTTTTTTCCAAAAGACTTGAAATGTAATAATAATTGAAATAATTCATAAGCATAAAAGACACCAAATCTATATTTAGAATTTACATTATTTTCATCTACCTATTTGAAATTTGAACTACTTAATTTTATATTTAATTTCGTAGCACCGTTTGGCTTAAAAAATTTTTAAAATATTTAAGGTTTAATGAAGATGCATCAAATTCAGTGTTATTGAATTGCGATAATTAAGTTATAATTGTATTTACAAAAAATGTTATAAGCATCGTTTAATGACCAAACATATAGATATCAAGTATAAACATAATTGCTCATAAATAGAGGTGTTCTAAGTTAGGTTACGGATCAAAATTTTTTTAAAATTTTTATTTAAATTTGAATTTGACCTAACTCAACTTATAGACTTAAATTATTATTCAAAAAATATTATAATTATTATTATAATTAAATTCAAATAAAAATATTTTTTTATTAATTAAACAGTTATATAAACTAACAGAAACATGATTCGTAAATAAATTTGCACGTAAAGAGGTAAACATGCAATACATCTACATAGAAGATGAACATAGATTCATTTACAAAATTGATACGTAAAAATGTGTGTAATGGTTTCATCAAATCTCTAGAACTGCTTAAGATTTAATGTACTTCCTAAAGAAGTTCATGGAGAATAATTTGAAAATTTTCATTTAGCGTTTAGTGTTGAAAATGGCGTTTAATTATCAATGTATGCCATAGTTTAGGACTCAATTTCATTGCAGCATGCACATTTTTATGTACTTGTTAAGTACTTATATGACATTGAAAGGATGTCGTACAGATGATTAACTTTCTCACATGGACAATAATCTTTAAAGCTTAGAGCCAAGTAGAGATGGGTTTAGTTTTAATATTTAAAACTATATAATTGTATGAGAGCTCGAACTTAAAAGGAAATTACCTTGATATCTAATCAAAAAGAGATTGCTCGATGATGAGTTAACGAGAGTGAATATTTTTATAATTCACTTTAGCATTTTTATGTATGCTAGATGAAAGTCTCTCTATTAAATTCCAAATAGAATAGTAAACTCAGATTAGATACCAAGTGTATCTAAATTATCATCTACACGATTTCGATATTTGTAATACAGTCATATGTTCCATGAAAAAAATAATAATAATTTTATAGCATGTGTTTTCATTGCAAAATGTTTATTATTCAATCAACACAAATAACGGAAGAACTAATCTCTGCTTCAAAATTATTTGAAATCCATGAGATCAATAAGAGATCTAAGTTTTGTACCGTTACGACTTTTGACTATTTCTTAAAATTTTAGTTCGACATTAACTATTTTAAAATTTTGCCAATGATCATGAATAATTCAACTTAATAGTGCACTTCTAGAGTGATATTTGCCTTGGTTGTACTCATTATTTGACCAATTGTATTTTATATTGTGAAGATAATTGTAATACAAAAGATTATCATATCACTTAGACAGAAGAGATTGATGAAAACTTGAAATATGATTAGATAAATTTAAAGTGCTACATGCTTACTTTTCCTTAAATGTTTTGAGTTACTATAAATACCTAACAGCTAATACTATAGCTAGCTTCTAGGATTTTCGAAGAATGTCGGTCAAACGACTTATATATATATATTGTATGAACTTTGTAGAAAAAAGAACATTAATTTTTCTTTGAAATCTATTAAAAAAAGACAATGTATTATTATGCGCGAGGGAGAAATATTGGGATTCGAATCTAGTCGGTCCAAAATGGACGAAATCAAGTTATAACTATCAAAAAGCATACATATATTTTGAAGATTTAACTTCCAAAAACGTACTTCAAGAAAATATAAATTACGAAAATAGAAGAAAAATAGAGAACTCTAATAACACTCAAAAACACTCTGCAAATCAAAAGGAAACTTAAGCTAATTAATTATATTATTATATTTAAAAAAATAAAATTATCTAAGAAGTAAAAATATATATGAAGCCAAATGTTGCATGGTGGAAAAGGTGAGGAAAACACAAAGGGAATGCAATTGCTTGGGTAAGATAGCTTTCAATTGAGAGACTTAATAAAGCGGCGCAAAAGTGAAGTTCTTCAAGGTTTCTTTAGGAGCAGGCGATGCTTATGCTATTTTTTATTATATAAATCTTCCTGCAAATATATTCCTCCGGCGCTATGACTAACAGTCTTCCTTTTAAAACCATAAATAGTGAAAAATATTCAAAGGACGTTCCCCATTAATTGCCTGACTTCATAGACCAAAAGCTTAATGATTCGGTAATTAAATCACATAATTTTAAATATGGTATGCAAATATAAGAAAAAATATAATATGTTTTATAAATATAAAAATAGTGTATAACTATACTAAAACATATTTAAACATGACTAATATCATCCACACAACACATTTAATATACCGTATACGTGTTTAAGATTTTGATACATTTATTAATTTTTGTTATATATTTATGTGTATATATACATCATTATAAAATTCCCGATCGAGAAAATTATATAAAAATCAAACTTGAATTATAAAAAAATATAAATGAAAAAAGGAAGTTACTTAACTACACATAATGTTTTTTATAAGGAGAAAAAGAAGGGAAGTAGTTTTTTGTTTAAAGTTTTTTTCAAAAGAAATTAAGTTCCTTATATAACTCTATTTATATACTATCTTGATTTTATACCAAAAAAATTGTAATTTCTCAACTGAGTTGGTGTTGTGAGACCAAACTGAGTTGAAAGTTCTATATTAATAAAGATTTTTAACTTATACTTTTGTTCGAAATATAATTTTTAAAATGTATATATTTTTCACGTACTAAGTGTGATAAAGTCTGCCTAATCACCAAACAAGGGGAAATAATGGGATTGAACCTCTAATTTCACATAAACATGTCCAGCACAAGTAGCCCCTGCCCTACGTTTTAAAAAGAATTATACCAAAAAATGGGAAAGAATGCAAGCAAAGCATCCTTTCCCTCTTTTTTGTTTAGATATAGTTTAGATTCTCATATAAATCCAATGCCCTTTAGTGCTAAAACAAAAACTAAAACTAAAATACGAAAACAAAATCTGCATCAAATCCTGCTTTTCACTACTTTAACAACAAAAAGAGAACCCCCCCCCCCCACTCAGTTTCTGCTTTTTCCTTCGACATTTATTGTATCCAACTTGTGGTGAAAGTTGATCGGCTTAAGCATATAGGATGAGCAGTGACAGTTAAAACACTTTTGACACCCCATATATCCATCATGTATAAATGATTTTGTTAAATAAGCAACCTGATGATGCATCATGCAACATGGATACAACTTCTTCGCCTATGAGAAAGACAATTATATATGTGATTCAAACCGACATTTTATCATCACTGATTAGATTCAGGTGTTGAGTGAATATGCGTGTTCGCAAAACTCAGAAGAATTACGGGATGCATAGGGAATCATTCATGGAAGAATTCTCAGTGTATAATTCTTATACAATGAAGAATTTCTGGACAGGTCGAAAGAGAAGAGAAATTTTACTCTTTTCTCATACAACTGAGTTAGGAATAGTATAGGTTATATAAAGAAGTAACCAGTTGACTTACAACAAGCAATAATGAAAATTTGAAAAAGGAGCACATTTACAGCTGCTACTTATGATTACTTCTTTCTTTATTTATTGAAGAATAACAGCAAGATAGTTTTAGAATCATCTAAACATCATTCGCAAATTCCCCCACCCCACTTTCCACAACAGTCCACATATTTAGCATGGAAGGTAAAACCTAACAGCAATATTCAGTAGTCTAATTCAGTAGTCTAATTCAGTGCAAAAGCCTTACATGTTCATACACCAAAGCATTTGGCTTACTGATAGGTGTTCATGTGTCCCTTGGCTTAAAGAGAGGGTTTCGAATCCCTGCTTCCCTGAATCCTAAAAGAAAAAACAACTTTCTTGTTTATGAAATTAATAGCAAAAGAATCATATCTTTTCATAAAGAAACAACCAAATGGAGACTAGAGAAAAAACATGAAATGGGTGGCTAAAAACCCGACATAAAAACACTTATACAAGAAAAGGGAAAGGAACCCAAAAGGAGTTACCTTGAGAAAAGAAGCATGACTCTATCAGCCTATCTCAGATAAACGGTGGCTCCATCGATTCCAATCCCATACAGAAGAAGAACTGATGCTATTACTGTTGCTGCTGGGGTTGATGCTTTTATCGCTGTTGTTGCAGCAGCGACGCAAAGGTGTCCTTCGGCTGGTGCCTTAAAAAGGCCTGTTTTGAACAGTAGAAAAACTTCAAATTCCGACCCAAAACAAAATCTGAAATTGAATGATTTCTTGGCTGCGAAGTCTATATAACAAAAGGGCTATAGTTAACGCATTGAGATCGGTTGCTCAAAACAACGTACATGGCTGCTCACTGTCATCTTTCTCCTCTCAAAAAGAGGGAATTTCTTGGCTTTCGCTATTTCACATGAATATGGATTTCCATCATTTTATTCTATTTTCTCTTCAAGTAATTCCTTTGTCTTACTAGGTTTTCGAAAGCATTTAGCAGGGTTCATTAGACACTTTAAAACCAAAGACACCATTTGATAGGTTTGATTTATTCAATCTAAAAATTGACAAACCAAATTCATTTAAAATATAATTGAACCAACCTAATTAAAGTCGATTCTTATCTATTGATGCCCGCCTCTACTCAAGTTAATCTCAACCAGATTCATTAAGACCCTGGAACATGGCATTTGATACCAATGTGATCATAATGAACTACTGTTTGCGTCAGAAACTGGCAGGTCAACTTATAAGTACTTCGTTATAGTAAGCAACCGTTACAAGTATTTAGCACTGGCCATAGAAAAATCATTGTTTAGTCTCTTTCGGCTAAAGGTTACAAGATGTATAGCAAAAACCGTCAAGGATAATTCAACAAAAAAGTTCAGTCTTGTTGTGGAGTGGAATTACCACCAAGACCATGTCCTGGTACAGTTTCTGTGCCTGTAGAAACCGGAGCCGCAGCATTTGAGACTCCATTCTCAGCAGTTTCTAAAGCAAGATCTGCATCATTTGGTGCTCCAGCACTGCCTGTTCGGACCGGACGGAGCAAGCCTTGCAATCTCAACAAATAGCTCTGACTGGGAGGCTGAGTTCTCACATATTGGGTTGCTGTCATGATGCTGGCAGATGATCGTTCAGATTCAGCACTTCGGAGATTTGATAAGGCGCTGAGGTCAAGATTTGGGAACACAGAACATCGGCATCGAGGACACTTCACATTCAGTCTAAGCCACTCGTCAATACACTCTACATGAAAATTATGTGCACAAGGCAAGCCGCGAACCTGCACCACTCCTAGTTAGAAACTAGGGCTCAGATGCCACAACTGAAAATGTACAATTTAATTGTTTTCAGACTATGAAAAGTACTATTTGCAAACATCTTCAGATGTGAAATCATCGAAAGCTTCTAGTCATGGTATTATGCGTATTCCCTTTCTTTTTTTTTTCTTTCCTATATGATCTGTGTGAATGGCATTGATTTTGAAAATGTTATATGCCAGGCTAGGGGATTTGCAAACTGGGGACTATCGAAGTATAAAGTTCCAATACTGTGAACATAACTTAATTAAAATCAATATAAATTGCCTGTAGAGCCAAAATGTACAAACGAAGTATAAATCCAACTCACTTCTAATTGATGGAGAATAATTCATTTAATATAAACCATGACAATTACTATGTTACTTGGACTCAGGTGAGAGTGTCAGAAAAAGGTATCTTCAACTTTTTTTTTCATATATTTGGAGGGTCTTTAGAAAGTCACAACCCTATACCTATTTCCGAAAATGTATCAGGCATTGATGTCAAACACAAATACTTAAAAAAAATAATAAAGAGTCAGAGCAACATAGATTACTACAAGTACATATAAATGGAAGACCATAGATGAAGAGCAAGAGTTGACCCAAAAGGTTTTACCTCATTCCCTACATGGAACTCTTCCAAGCAGATTGGACATTCACTGCAATCGGTTGGAACAGCCTTCAACCTGAATTTTGGAAGTTCTTGAATGAGTGCCTCCACAGCTTCTCTCTAAGCAAAGATGACACAGAATGGATAGAAAAATCAGGATTTACAGTTCATTTAAACTGCTTCTACATTGCAAGTTTGGATAGTCAAAATGCGGAAAATCCATGAGAGGGTGTTCAGGCTAACCTTTCCAAAGTAATTATAATATAATGCGTACATTCAACTTTTAAAGTCAAAAAAAAAAAAAGAAAACCATCGATGTAGTTCATAATAACTAAGCATCAACCTGAGCTGGAGTCAAATAAAGTCCAGGATGGTATGATGCTGTATCTTGGCCCATGCCTCTCATCTCTTGACCTGCAGCAGCTTCAAATGCCCAATCCGGTACCCGAATCATGTCTACCAAAACCTGGATTAATTAAGTCTTTAGCTAAGGAGCCATCAAACTGTTGTGATACCAAATCTGATAAATTCTCTGAATACTACTAACACTTGCTCACAAATGTTTTACATAGTTGAGGAATTGTATCACAATTAGAAACTAGACAAAATGGAGGAGAGAAGAAGAGACACGTGAATCATTATCTGCATCTCTAAAGCTTAAAGAGATATGCAATTATTTAAACCACTTTAGGTACTTCTCTGAATTCAATGGGAGGTCGTCAAGACAAAGGGTTTCTTACATCAGCACAACAAAGGAGAAGCTCTAAAAGCATGTCGGGCATTGAGAAAAGTGAAGTGATTCCCAGCACTAGGCTGCAATTACCTTTCCATGATAGTCAAAGTTCTCGTGTATTCACATAATGAAAACTTGATTTCGACTCAAATATAGATATAATATTGCAAAATTGTTATTACAAACAACAAATTAGAAATCCCAGTCAAGCATCCAACAAAAATCTCGAAGATTAGATAGAAAACAAAATGAAAAATAAACCTTTTGCACAAAAATTGTGCAATTATTTACATTATTAACCCCATAATGACCAGTCTACACTCAAATCTGTACATAGTTAAATCCCTTTTGTTTCTCTAAGCTCATTAATCTCTCTTGATACATTTCTTACGTAATGGAAGCATATTTATCCATATTTCAATATAATCAACATGCTTTGATCATTCTTATATTTCATGAAACTTTCAAATAAGCAATATGTGATTAATAGCTGAGTTTCAAGGAAATAATCAACGAAGACAAAGTTTGCAGGACACAACTCAAGATAAATGTAGCAAGAGATTCAAGAACTCACCCCATATTCTGAAATAGGAATTCCCTGCGGAGCACGTAAATGGTGTGCTTGTCTCCGTGTCATCCACTGCAGAAGAGGAATTTCATGAACAATGATAAGAGTGAAAAAAGCAACATAACCAACACTATTTATGCTCTACGTACACATCAAGGCCAATAAGAACGCATGACATAAACAATGAAGAAGAAGAAACACAAGATAGCCCTCATTATGAGCCTGTAACATGCATCAGGGTCATTGATGAATTGAATGACACTCTACTAGTAATACAGGCATGACTAACCTTTCCCACAGACATACAGGCAATGCATAGCAGTCCACAATAACTAAAAAGCAGCCAAATCAGGAAACCATATTTCTGACCTTCTTCAGGCAACTGCATGTATTTACAACATTATCTCCAGTGATCAGATGGCTTGTACAAGACAATGATCTTGACAACAGTGAAATAATAAAACACTTACACAGTTCCTAGCACTAGTGAACCATAGAGTGCCAATTATAGTCCAAGCCCAAAGAAATGGATAAAGTAGCAGGGATAGAATCGAAAGAACCACTACTCGTCCACAAAAACGAGCATACCTCTGCTGCCATCCAAAATCCCTAGAAACAAATTTAAGTCAAACAAAAGAGAATTACCAGTCAAGTTAAAGTAAGCTACTAATGCAATACGATCTTTTATAGACAGCTCCTAAGTAGGGGAAAAAAAAAAAAAACTAAAACTAAAACAACTATTAAAGAAGAAATATTTCCACATAATGCAACTGAAAATCAAACAATACAATGGGGAGAAATAGATTTTTAACCAGACTCTTCCTGGCTAATAGACATTCTAGTATCTAAGTTGAATAGCAATGACAGCACAACTATGTGCTTAAAAAGCAACAATTTATACTTCAAAATGTTTAATTAATAAGCCCATGATAAAAATAATATTCCTTAAACTACCTCGATAATAAGAGATAAGAAGTCCTTACAAACCCATTCCAGCGGCAAGTCCATTATCTATAAACATCAAAAGACGAAAAACGAACACAGTAGTGTAATCAACCTGAAATAATTGTCATTAAATTCCAATTTTAGAAGAAATATTTCCTACATCAGCAAAATCCGAAAGTAAACAACCGTTCAGTCCATGCAAAATTCTCAAAACTACAAAAAAAAAAAAAGACACTCACCACGATCCATATATGCAAAGGGTATGCACAAAAATGATAGTGCTTCCAATTGATAGCAACAATGATTCTAATGGAAAACAATTGTTAAAGAACCAACAAATATTTTTTAACATAATTCCCGTTTCCACTTCCGAAAGTTTATAATCTCAAAAGAAGAAGAACAAAAGATTCAACTTTCTTTCCCCTTTTCGTCCATTTTTCTAGCAACCACAGTACTGAAACAAAGATCGCCTTAAAAACGAAACCTTTTGCAGACAAAAGTGCAAAGCCAGCAAGCAAAACAAAAACCCAAATTCAAAATCACGAAAAATCAAAAGAAAAAGAAACCCCAACTTGAGGCGGGGAAAAAGGATACATGCTTGTAGCCAGCATAGATAAGAAGAAGCCATCATACCTATAACAACAAAAACAAGATAATAAAAGCCCCGATTGTTTGCTTCACAAAAAAAATAAATAAATGAAATGAAAATTAAAGAAATGAAAGACAAACCATTTGAAATCGACGCCTCTGATGGCCATAAAGGAACGAGTTTTAAGAAGTAGAAAAGAAGAAAGAAAGGGGGGCTTTAGAGGGAGTAACAACAGCAAAAATTCAAAGATCGAATCTTCATTTGGAAATCAGCCGGAAAAAAAAAAAAAGAATTGAATGGAACAAGAACATATCCGTACGATGATTATCTCGTTTTGGGTGTTGATTCATTAAATGTAGCTAAACAACTCTCTGGCATTAAAAGGAAAACTAATTACGGACATAAGCAAGAAAGAAAGATCTCTGTCCATATTAGGTGAGTGCTGTGGGTGAAAAATTAAATAAAAGCAGGAGAACATAATGAAAGAATGAGTAATTACAGATACGCTCAATTTTATCCTAATTTTCAAAATT
>JBBYHO010499195.1:0-23282 GCA_038382025.1 Adansonia gregorii
GTCACATCACCATCAAATAATCTGTCAATTGTGTCCCCACAATACTTATAAAAGGGTAAGCAAACCAAGAGGTAAGGCATCTTCTTCTCTCGGCTTTTCCCTGAATCTCCTTAAATATACTCTAAACACCCAGACACTGACTTAACCATCGGAGTGGGCCCCCAAAGTACCAACTCCGGCACCCTTCTGACTCTCTTTGCGTTGCAGGATCAAAGGTGACCTCAACGATCCTCAACAATAGTAAAAGATATAAATAGAACATATATACCTCTAATAATGCATTGAGTGAGGTACGAGATGTGCAAACATTGTTTCCTTATTATATAAATAAATATATTTTTAAAAAAAAACCTTACAGATATTTTAGATGTCTAAATCCCAAATACATTTAGTATTGAGAAAGTGTTTCGGATATGCATTTTTCTGCTTTGTTCCTTTTTGTGCATTAGCTACAACATTAATTTCTTCTTAGAAGTTTTCGAGAATCACAACGCATGATTCCACGTACATATTTTATATACATACATATATATATATATATATGTTATTTAATGTTTACAAAGTTTTTATTTATATCTAAATTAAAATATTTTTTCTAGGAAAGCTGAGATAGAAAGGCAGCACAACAGCTCTAGAAACGTTTAAATGAAATATATTACTATTGTACTACCAGGGCTACTCTAAATAGTCTAAACGTAGAGATGAGACAAATATAATATATTATTATATAATATATTATCTTAAATAATATAAAAATTTAAAAATAAAAGCATTAAATTTTAATGCACAAATGTTCGAACTATTAAAATAAATAATTTTAATTATTTTATTTTTAAATAATATATTTTTGAATAAATTAAGGATTAAAAAAATATACTTAAGATCGAACTTAAGCTTATATACTAACTTTTACACTCTTCTAACCACTAGGAAAAGAGGTTATTAGCTTTAAATGATGTAGCTAAAGGAGTTACTCTACACGATAATTTATGAGTTCATTTAGATCCTGCACTCAACTTGCTCGAAAAAAGTTTAAAAATAAATTTAAGTTTTCTATTATTACTTTATTTTTAAATGAAATGTTTAAAAAAATCATTTTATACGTGACTCATGAGACGATTTATGATACATAGATCACAAGCATGAAAATTTTAAAATTTTATTTTATTAATCAATTATTTTTATTTAATTTTTACATAATATATTTAAAGGAGTTTATTCGCATGTTGGCTCAAGAGTCAATTTAATGTTTGTACCAATCTGTTTAGAAAAAATAAAAAATTTATTTTATTAATTATAATTATTTTATTTTTAAATAATATATTTAAAAAGATTAATTTACATATTGACTCATA
The DNA here is from genome assembly GCA_038382025.1 of Adansonia gregorii. Classification (NCBI taxonomy): domain Eukaryota; kingdom Viridiplantae; phylum Streptophyta; class Magnoliopsida; order Malvales; family Malvaceae; genus Adansonia; species Adansonia gregorii. Next base: position 1,356 of record JBBYHO010499195.1, read on the forward strand.
GGTTTATTTAAAGTATGTACCTAACTCCCTCAAAAAAAATTTATTTATTTTTAAATAATATATTTAAAATGATTAATTTATATATTAATTAAATCAATTTAAAACAAATAACTTATTCTAAATACAAAATTTAAAACATAATTATTATTTAATAAAATTTAATTTAAAATTAAATTTTAATTAATAACTAATTAAAATTTATGAAAAAAAATTAAAAAACCTCTCACCTAAGCGGAGGCATAACTCTAGTTTAACCAAAAAAACCACTCCATAACTGATATGCTTATAAATTAAACGGTTGTTATTACATAAGAAAATAGAGAGAGGGGGAGAGAGCTTTAACAATGGAGAACTAATGAAAAAATTGCCAAAAATGATGAAAAAAAAGGAAAAAATTCCTAAAGAAATCCCATCAAATGATATTTAACCAACTGGGGATTGAAGAGAGAGAAATCCTATCAAATGATGTTTTAACGATGGAGAATTAATGGACAAAATGCCAAACTCGTAATTAATGATATTTACTGGGGATTGGAAGTGATTGATTGAGTTGATTTTGGGTGGCGATGATTATTAGTATTATTATCGATATTTGCCCTTTTGTTAAACAAGACAAAAGTGATGATGCGATGATTTATATTTCAAAGATTAAGTTTAAATGAAACTAATATTTGAATTATGATATTGATTAATTTTATTTTTATAATAATATATTAATATAATTATGACATAAAAATAATAAAATTTTAAAATTAAAATTAATTATTATAATAAATTATATAAATATTATAATTTAAGATAATTTTTAAATAAGATATATAATAATATAAATATAATATAAAAATATAAATTTTTGTCTTCACTCATTTGTTTTATAGTCTAAGGCAAGGATATATGATTGCCCTTCTCCGAAAGTGCATTTACACGGATTTGAATTAAAATTTATCATAAATAAATATGTTTTATCACTCATATTATACTATTAGATAAAATACATATATTTAATTTATTATGTGTACATTATTTACATAAAAGATTGATATTAAAATTTAATTAATTTATATTATATCAGTATTTATTATTTATATTCATATTAAAAAATAAAAATAATAAAATATAAATGTAATAACTATCAAATAAGAACACACAACTTTAAGATAAACTACATGGTTAATTGTGATCTTGTTCTGATCAAGACCAGCATATTTATTTGGCACCTCTCCTACTAATCTTTTGGAGAATATAAAATTACTCTAAAATATTCGAATCTCTTTCAACGAAGATTCAAATTCAATAATATTATATTTCATTATATTAAATTACTATTATAATTATTTCATTTTATTTCAACTCTATCTCATTATCATAAAATAGTATTCTATTATAATTATATTTTATTTTAATAAATCAAACGTCGTTTTGATATTTAATAACATCTAATTCAATACTACATTCAATTGTTAATGGTTAGTTTAATGTCTTCACTGCACACGGGCAACGAGGATTGGGTTGCGGATAATGAGACAAATTTAGACTGTGATTTTGTTTTTCTTAACTGGCAAACCAAAACGACTATAAATTTAATTCTATGTTTGCTTTGTTATATATTTTGCTTGCATTATATGGATTATTTGTAATAATATATAGAGTAGTTATGGTTTTTCGATTAGATGGAAATCAATAAATATTTTTAATGAAAAAATATTGAAAATTTCAAATGATAACTAATGCATTGAATCAAAATTTAGATATATTTAAAAATAATATATTAATTTCATACTTATATCAATCTTGCATTCTTTCAAAATTTAGGTTATGTGTGTTATTTTCCTTCTAAATTAATTTAATGTAAACTTTTATAAATTCTTAACATTTCTTATAAGAAAAAAACCCAACTAAAAGCCTTTTTGTCTGTTATATAGTTTAGACATATAAATATTAACTTACAACTCATTAGTTAAGACTTTTTAACAATTAGTATTAAAAGTGAATTCTTATTATTTTATGAGAATTTGATTATATTATAATACATTTTACAAATAAATAAAATTAATAAATATATTCATTAACGGAATTTGTATTATCATATAAAGTTATTTTCATATGCATATTATATCAAACTAATATAGAGTTTATTATTTTTAACGCTACTATAAAATTAAAAGTATGAAATCAAAAAATTTAATATAAGTTTTAACTTTTTTATTTATCAAATAAATTTATTTACTTTTTTAAGAGTATTAAAAATTTAAAACTTTAAAATAAAACAATTTAATATAAACCTTTACTGTTTTTTATTTATTATCAAATAAATTTTTTAAAATATATATTTTATTAAAATTAAAATTTTTACTTATAAATTGGATAAGTCTTGCTGATAGTAAAATAAAATAATTTACAGTAGCAATTTAGATATTAATGAACAACACTGACTATTTCACTTCGAATGACTTTTCACACCATGCTTTTATATATACTAATATTTTTATCATATATATTGTACGTGAATACGCATTTTATTTATTTTAAAATATGTAGTTTTATATTTTATAAATAACTAATATTAATAAATGCATTAACATACAATGTTTGTTAAATTTTCAAATTTATAAAATTTTATTTTGATTTTAATATAAAATTAAAATTTATGTAAATGAAAAAGCCAACGTAAATTTTAACTCTCTTTTATTTTTATCAAATAAATTCATTTTCATTTTAAGATCGATGAAAAATTAAAACTATGAAATAAAATAATTTAATATAAAATTTAATTATTTTTATTTATAATAAAAAAAATATGTTAAATGAAAATACTTTCAATCAAATTAAAATTCTTGTTTCTAAAAATAAAAAATATTTACAGTGACAATTTAAAAGCATAATAAATACTTATAATTATTTTGATCAGCTCAAAATATTCTACACATTAGCACTCCGTTTGTTAAGAAAAGAGAACTTAATATAATTGTTGAATTACATAATAATGTATATTGTTTTGTAAGTTAATCATTGGATTAATATTTTATAATTTTATACTATGAAAATAGGCTAATATTTTTCATGTAAAATACAAAAAATAATTGTTGTAGAATGTTGATTGAAAAAAGAAAAAGGGAAAAACTATTCCAATTTCCAATAAAATGGAAAAAGAAAAAAAAATAGAATTAAACATCTATAATCTAAAAACATTATATTAAAGTAACCCTAAAGAATTGAATATTAAGCTGGAACTTTTTTCTTTCATTTTTTGGAAAATTACAAATTAGTCGTTCAAATATAAATATTTATAATATATAATTATTATAATAAGTAATCAGTAAGGAGGAAATAATTTTTTTAACTTTCGTAGTTAAAATTAAATGACAGGAGCAGGATGTAAGAAAATAATTAAAGTGTAACAATAAATGACATGAAAATGACAAAGTACATAAATATTTTAAAATCTATATAATATGAATTATTAACATATCAAATTTTATATAAAAATATATTACATATAATTAAAATACGATATAAATATATAAATAATATTATCTAAAATTTTTGAAAAAATAAATTAAAGCAATCTCACTAAGAATGAAGTTGATTGCTTCCTTTGCTATTTTTTAAAATTTTTGTGATTTATGTGTTTTTTATATATTTATGTCAAGCTTATGTTATTTTTCAGGTTATTATTAAATTTAAAGTATTATGTATTAATTTTGATGTATTAACAATTCATTTTATATAGATTATGATACGTTTACATATTTGTATTGTGTTTATTTTTTATATTGTATTATACCATAATTAAAATAGGATATGACATAAAAATTAATAAAGTATCAAAATTTACATAAAACGGATAATTAATATGTCAAAAATTTATATATATATATATATATAATATCTTAAAAATGAATAAAAAAAACACGATTATGAAAAATATATATACATGTAATACTCTTAATATAATTATGCATGAGAAAATAAAATAAATTTAATACATTATAATTATTAAAATATCACGAAAAAATTAATTATGTTTCTCATGTTGTATTCATTTCACATAATCTTGTTGCATTTAAATTTGTCAAATCTAATCGACATTATTTAAAAAAATTTTAATTTTGTTCCAAGTGTCTTCATGTTCGCACGTTGGTTACTCTTTTATGTCATAATTAATTTAAAGTATTATATATTTATATAAATTTTGATAATTTAATAATTTGTTTTATTTAAATTTAACATGATTATCTATTAATTTCATGTTCATATTATTCTTCGTATCATATTTTAATTATTTTCTCATGTTGTATTCATTTCATATACTAATGTTATATTCGAAATTGTCAGATTTAATTAGCATTACTTTAACAACTTCCAATTTTGTATCACATACTATGTTCATGTTGTGTTACTTTTTATATTATAATCGTATTTAAAGTATTATATATAGATAAAAATTTTAACATATTAATAATTTATTATATATAATTTTAATATATTTATCTATTTGTATTATATTATATGATTATATTTATATTATATTATATTAAAATATTAAAAAAATATTTTTAAAAATAATTATTTACAAAAAGTTTTGATCTCATAACAACTATCAATAAAAAATTATAAAAAATATTCTAAATAATTAATATATTATCTTGGGGGAAGCCGAGGTTGACGTCCTAGTCTATTCATTTTTAACAGCCCTGTACAACCTGATAAAAATCCATTTCTCGGCCTTTGCATTTGGTTAACACCAGCGCAAATCTAACTCGTCTCAGTCCAGTGTTCCTTCCGATGACAGCAATGTTACTTTTATCCAAAAATAACCAATAACATTACCCCACGTACTCTTCGAAAAAACTTTGCCCCGAGAATTATTTGAGAATTGCAATTTGCAAAGGTAAGTCTACAATAACAAAAAATAATAATAATAAAAAACGACGACATGTGCCTCTTTTAACGAATCGTTTTGAATGGGTATTTTAGCAAATACGTGTAATTTGTAGGCCTGAATTGTTAAAAGGACTTCCAGTAATTAACGTTAATCTTATGTAATTAATGAAGAAAGAATTGATCAACGGGGAATTATACATATTTTAGTTTGAACCGTAGTTCGGCTGGTTTGATCTGCTACCAACATTCTCAAAAAAATTTGGAAAAAAAAAAAAAACTTTTTCTCTTATGGTCTGGATAAAAAGTGTCAATAATTATGGGAACATCAATTAAAAATTACTTTAGTATGATTTATTTTATTTTGTACTTAACACATTTTCCACCTCGCAAGTCTTAAAAAAAATAAAACAAGTGAGTACTTAATTAATGGTTGGTGTATATTTTATTTAAGTAATAGTTAATTTTCAAATAAAAATTCTTTGCATAATGATTATTAAATATTTTAAGAAATTGATGTATAACATTTGATAAATGTTCACTGTATAATGCCATATGTATAAAGTTTGTAAATTTATATTTGATGCATTGACTATATATAAATTTATATATTATTAATAAATTATCTAATAATATTTCATTAAAAGTAAAAATTATCTCTATTTATTTTTTAATAAAATAGTTTTATATAATTCAAACTTACATAGATATAAAATTATACACAAATGGTAAATTGAATATAAAACCAAAGCAAAACCCAAAATTCTTTGATTGCCAAATAGTCTTGCAAATAATGCCATATATTGACAGTCACCTGAGATATTTCAATAACATATTGACTTTTCCGTGCAGTACATAGAAAGCTCATATGGATTTAAATGTCATGAGCTTTAAAATATGTTATTTTATTTTTTAAAAAAATTAAAAAAAAATTATTTAAAAATAAAAGTAAATTTTATAAAATAATTTTACTTTTAAAAATAAATTTTTATTTTTAAAATTTTAGTTCATTTGCAAATATAAAGTAAAATATAACATATAAATTTTAAATATATTTTTTGAAAATAAAGTAACTGTAAAACTATTTTTTCTTGAGATCTAGTTATACCGTTAGAAAAGGCCAGACCCAAAATTGCCACGCGGAAAACAACGAAAAATTAAAGCCAAAATCGCCCTAAAATAGACATGATGATGCGTGCTGTTTGCGGCCAATCAATGTTGGTATGATCTCCTCTAGCCGATAGAGAAGGAAAATAGAGAGAAAAAAATAAAATCTTATTTTTTAGGTTTATATACATAAATTTCAAAATATGTTTTTTAAATGTTAAGGTTAGGCGAATTGGCAACCCACTTAATTCAATAAGTTTGATTTGCGGTAGATTAAATTTAAGTATAATTTTTTATTTAAATTATTATTTAATTAATAAAAATTATTTAAATTTAATTAAAAATATTAATATAAAAATAAAAATAATTTTTTAAATAATAATTTTAACCTATGAGCTAAGGGTAAATCATATTAGATCTTAATCAAAAAATTTAAAAAATTTTAAACAATAACTTAATTTAACTCATAAATATTTCTAATCAATGTATCTTAAAAAAACTAAAAACTATATCACATCAACATGCGATTGTACAATAGTAACATAATTCACCTCGTTTAATGGTGTTAATTACTGTTAACATATTAGCGGATGAAATGATAATACATATACCATTTTATATATTTAAAAAGTATTGATACTATATTATAAAATTTTATATGATAAAAATCTCAAACGTAATATACTATTAATCGGCACTTAATGGTGCCAGTAAAAGTAAGGTCCTTTTGGAAGTGTCTATGGAGAAGAATTAAAAGTAAAAAACAAATATAATACATTAATTTTAATTTTCTTTTATAAATATAACTTCAACTAGTTTTATGAAAAAAAAATATGATTAATGAATTATTTTTTAAATTTATTAAAAATAAATATCTTAAATATATATATATATTTTAAAAATTAATGAAATGATTCTTATTCAAATATTTAATGACTAAAAGAAAAGCTATAGAGTGGACGCAAGGGTAAAATATGGCGCTTGCTTTTTACTCACAAATTGGAAAATAAAAAGGAAAAAAAATCATAGAAGAGAGAGAGAGGGAGAGAGAGAAGGCAAAAGGGGAAAGGACACTGTGAATGGGTTGGGTTGTTGGCGCCCATTGAAATATCCAAAGAAACACTCCTCTTTCCCCTTTCAACGAACGGGGATTTTTGTTCGTTAAAAGTCCAAAGGCAATAAATAAAAGGAGCAAAAAAAAAAAAAAACCTCTCATCTCTAGTGTTTTTGCGTATGAGTTAAATAAAGATTTGGGAATTTGAAGAAGAAAAAGAAGAAGATGGGTTGGAGAAGAGTGTTGAAGTCAGCGCAGGCTTTGGCAGCTCATAGCCTTCTTTTCTGTTTCACGCTTTTGCTCCTTCTTAAGCTGGATCATGTCGTTTCTTACTCTTGGTGGTCTGTTCGTTTTTCTCTCTTTCTCATATATATATATATATATATATAAATAGAAATTTACTTGCTTTTACATGTCTTGGTTGAATTTGCTTCTAAATTTAACGATCTTCTTTTTCATTTTTTTTAAATTAAAGGTCGTCCTTAGAAAGATGGTTTTAAATTTTTTTTTTAAAGAAGTTTTTGGTTGTGTGTGGTTTAAGAGAAGTTTTGATGATTATTTGTGTAGCGTTTGTTGTTGCTGAAAAATAAGTTTTATTTTTCCTTTTTAATGTGTTTTAGGAGAGAAAATCTTTTTGCTCGCAAAGCTTCTCCCTTGTAGAATTTTGATAGAAAGGGAGGAATTGTCGCCCAAAACGATTGTTATTTTTTTTTTGGTGACTAAAAATCGATAGGTTTGTACTATGGTTTAGATAAATGAATGATTTTGCAATCAATATAATTCATGAAGAATATAAGTTTTCTTTTTCAATCTGCAATTGGGTGCATTGGATGGATATTGTTATGTTATAAGAGATGAAATTGATGTCAAACCTTTAGTATAAACCAAATGTTTAAAGGAATTGAGGGTTCATGTTGAAAACCAAAGCGATAGAACTTGGAGAAGGGTGCTAGGAAAGTAATCAAGACAGTTTGAGGGTGGTTTGTTAGTCGAGTTATCAGGCACAGTTACGGTTTATTTGCCAAAGGAAACTTACATTTCCATGATCTCTCTAAGTTGAAGCTTTGCATATTATTTTAGTGGAAAAGTACTCGAACTGATGGTTGTACTATGACTCTTTAGGAAAGGAAAAGCCTGTGGACTAGAAGGATGGAGAAAGTACGGAATTCTTTTCCACCGACAAAATTGTTTGTGTGTGAAAATGGCCAATGAGTGAAGAACTGCTTTTTTAGGGAAAAAAATAGTGGTAAAATGTACTAGAGGACAAGATTGTGAAGTGAAATTGAACATTATTGGGAAATAGGAATTCTGTTATGAACTTTCTTTTGTAACATTCAGCTGTGCATTGTTATTATTTAGAATGGAGCTTGAATTTTTGCACTGCCTGTTCTGTCAGTACTTATTGGGTTGCATGACCAGATATTTTACTTTAGTTTGAATGAAGAAAAACGGATGGCATGCACCTGCTTGCCTCTTATGTTGGAGCCATTAGCTTCCAAATGGCAGTATTATTAAAAGTCTGAGACTTGGATTCTAGAAGCTGGCTTCAATCTTCAGGTTGGACAAGAGGACTTTCCATGATTCCTAGAATATAGTTTGATTTTTTTAGGATCTTGCTGAAACCTGAAAATGATATTAATACAGTTCACTTCTGAATTCTGAATGTCAGTTGCTCAAAGCCTCTAACTACCCAGATCAGAAAGGAGATTGAACTTTATGAATATCAAACAACTAGGCCAAAGAAATCATCTATGGAAAGGAGAGGTGCTACTGTTCTTCCTATCGTGTTTATGTGAAATCGATTTTAATACATTTAGAATTGTATAAGTTACATGCAAATTTGATCGTTTTAACTTCATAAGTTATGAATTCGAGCCTTTTGGTTTTAACCTTTGAGAAATGATTTGACATTCGGTACTCTTTTTTTTTTTTTTTTGCAACTTATTACTGTATTTGTGAAATCATGACTGAAGAGGTTGGTATTATGTTGTGATTGGACAGTAAAGAAGAGCTAGGGATGTATGGTGCCCTAGGTATTATGTGGATGGTAGCGGGATGGATTCAATCTAAGCAGGGACTGCTCAAAAATTCATTCAGCAGTCTTCATCCCCAATGATGATATCATACTAAATCTTCTTTTTTCTGCAGTCCACATAATAACCGGTATTATGTGGATGGTGGTGAGATGGATTGTTGAGTTCATGCTTTGATGGAGTAGATATCAGATCCAAGGGGTGTTAAGTTGCAAGAGCTAGTTTCACTTAACCATCACCGTACATGTCAGTTATGAGGACTTGGAGGTTGAGGGTGTCCATGATGCTAGGTGGATCCTTTTCCATTTGAAGAAGATCTCGAAGAAGTGATAGTCTTGCTGTTTGAGTACTCAGCCTTAGGTTTTTATTAGTATTAGATTTTATTGCTGTCGCAGAGTAATATTGCATGATGGCCATCTTCTGAAATGAAAACTGAAATGCTGAGGGTTGTCTTGTTCCGTTATAAATCTGGCCTTTTAAGTAGAATGTTTTAAGTTTCCTCTAAGTCTTTCTTATGTCTTTCGTTTCTTTCCTCTTTAAAATGTTTTGGATCTGTTCTACCATGCTCTTAAAGAGCAAAGAGCTAAGTTTTTCTTGAGTGAAATACACTCATTTTCTTCAATTTGTGGTTGTTTTGAAGGGAGTGGAATAGGTTGTTTGAATATGTAGATTTATGTGCTGTAGTTTTCAATTTAAATGCCAATAAATGTTACATCACTGTGACTCTGGGAATATGGTTTTTTATCGTTTAGTATCATCTGATTTAGTTGATTTTTATTTTAATTGCTTTATACGGTGGTTTTGGATTGCAGGATAATCTTTTTCCCACTTTGGATGTTTCACGGAGTTGTTGCACGTGGAAGGTTTTCCCTGCCTGCTCCATCTGTCCCTCATAATCGTCAAGTATGTCTGCCTCTTAATATTACCCTCATTTTACTTGAATTAAGCGTTGACCAACTAAACCATGAAATTCTCTGTTTTGGATATGAAGATTCAAATTCATAATCAAGTTTTATGACCATAATTATTGATTTTGTTTTGCTTGGACAGTGGGCACCATGCCATGCCATTGTTGCTACACCACTACTTATAGCTTTTGAGTTGCTCCTTTGTATATATCTTGAGAGTGTAAACGGTATACAGCTGACACTTTCTTTTCCTTGTTTTCGTGTTACTTTACTCCTGCGATCAATATTTCAAATTTTAAACTCTCTCAAGTAATAGGTGAAGTAAAACATTAAGTTGTTACAGTATTTATTCTTCTTTGATGGGGCATGTTCATGAACTTTATTGATTCTTTTGTCGCAGTTCACTGTTTTCCTGCTGTGAACTTGAAGATTGTCTTTCTTCCATTGCTGGCATTAGAAATGATTATTCTAATTGACAATTTCAGGTACTTTAATGTAAAATATTTATTGTAATTTTCATTCATAGTCTGTTAAAACCTTACACTTTACTTAATTAGCTGAATGGTTACTGCTAGTTAACTCTTTCTTATGCATTTCTTTCTTTGTTGCTGTGGAACTATATAAGGCTCTGATAAATTGATGTGGGGAGTCAGATAGTCTTCCCTGTCTGTGGATTTGTAGCAGATTGGGTTCCAAGGTACCAATCTACAATTTTGGGATGTGTTTGTCGTCGTCAAGGGGTGATTGGGCATTAGGATTTGGCCAATATGTGGCTTCACTCGCTCATCGAGAAACAATTTTTAATGGCATTCTGCATATTATTAGACTTGTTTGCTTTAAAAATAGATTGCACGTTATGAAAGGAAGACATCCAAGTTTTTATTTTATTATTATATTATTTGGAAATTTTCAGGGATCAATAACAAATATAGAATGCCTAGAAAAGTAGCATAATAATCTCATAAAACATAGGCAAGTGTCCGCATTCACCTTTGCCTTATTCATAGGGGTAACTGTATTATAATCATAGGACTAACTGGGCTGTTAGAATTGTGTCATGCCTCTCCTCTTAGTTGCATTAGCTCAATTTATTAGTAGCTTAGGTGAAATGCCTTAGGCAAGATTGTGAATTCTTAAGTATATGTTTCAAAGTAAAGAAAACGAATTATTGTATTGTTTCAATAGTCAGTAGCTTCTAAAAAGTGAAATGCCTTAAGTGAGATGATGCTTCTAATGTAAACTTTCAAGGAAAAGAAACGAACTATAGATTGAAGTATTGAAATTCATGTTAGACAAAACAATATTTGCTTCATTTTATAAGTAACATCTACTACTTTATCTTGTTAGTCAGCCAGACAGTATGATACTAGCCAGAAACTAGCTAGTAACAGTGACGAGTTGTTGATGATTTTCCTGGGAGTTATATAAGAAAGAAGATGAACCATTTACCATTTATCCTAGGCATCTTGGCTCTCATCATCTTTGTCATTACTTGGTTTTACTTTTAACTAGGGGCCAAAATAATATTTAGCATTCATTGGGGGATGAAGTTTGCTGAACTGATTTGTTTATGCAATCCCTGCTAGATTGTTAGTAATATATTTTAGAAAAAAAAAAAGTAAAAGCAAGACAATTATAAATTTCTGGCGGCTTTGTGACTTCTGAATGAATGGACATAGCTAAGTACTTCATATCTTATGGAAATTGTACATGTATATTTTTTTGCGTTTTTGGTAACAAGTGCAAATGGAGCATGTGATTAGTTAGGTGCCTTAATACTATATCAGTTTTGCATCTCTCTCTCTTTGTTATGCTTCTTACTTTAGCTGCATGCTAGAAATGTGGATTAGCATAAATTAGCTTCAGCATTAAATTATTGAAATTTGAAGCTCTTTTATTTTCTGTCCTTCACTTGTCTCCTGGTAATTCAATTTTCTCTGCATGTTCTAAGCAATTATTGTAGCTATTGACGTCATTTTCTTCGTCAGATTGTGCAGGGCTTTGATGCCAGGAGATGATGAAAGCATTAGTGATGAAGCAGTATGGGAGACACTACCTGTAAGTTCTACTAAACTGGCAATTTGGTAGTTCAGTTTTATGGGGTTCTTTACTAAATTACATGTTAATTTATTCTAAGAGAATTCAGATGCAGAAAATGAAGATTCTCTTTAAATATTTCATCCTGTTGACATGATTTGTGGTAGAACCTAAAGCACTTTCAAACCTATCCTTGATGCTCAGATTTAAGCTTTTTCATGGAGCAATAAGGGTAGCATCTTTATTTATTTTTATTTTTATTTTGGTGATTTCTTGTTTTTTATTAATATGCCATGCATACAATCAAGAAAAAACTATAAATGGCTCCGAGTAAAAGGGACTCAATGGAGTGCTAAAATGGATATTAATAAATTTAGTGTATGAATTAGTGGATAAGATTCCTTGTAATCCCTTAGTGCCTTTACTGTGTTTGTTCTTCACTCATGAAAATAGAATGATTTGGCATAAACATATGATTATTTTGATGTGTGGCTTACCATGTTAATGTTTATGCATCATGACAATATCTTGAGCATTTTTGAGGGACTTGATTCTTGAACTAAAATATTTTACTGTTATTTGGGATGTAAGCCTGTCAAGTAGATATAAGACTGACTGTTAATGGGCTGCTATTTATGATTTGTAGCACTTGTGGATTGCAATTTCTATGGTCTTCTTTGTTGCTGCTACGGTCTTGACTCTTCTGAAGTTGTGTGGTAATTTCTTTACTCTATTAAGCTACAATTATGAGGAGTTGAACACAAACTAGAGATGCATATTATTCTCGTCTACATAAGCTTTATATTCTACTTCTTGATTTCCAGAAAAACATATTACTCTTGTATAGTTAAAGTGACAAATTACTTGGTGCCAGTTTCTGATACTTAGGTATTTGGATTGGTGAAGTTCATGTGGCTTATGACTGCTACTGGATAAAGTGGATTGAACTCTGTAGTTTCTAACTTCTATAAAATAGAAGCAAAAACAAGAACATTTTAATCCTTGAGTTTTCTTTTATCGCTTGTATGTGTGTGTGGGCATGCTTGCATTTTGATCTTGCATGTTTCCATGCTTACAAAAAATCCAAAATGATGGGTCCTGGAATTGTAGTTCAAAATCTGCATCACTTCTTAAAGCACCAAAATTTGATTAATCTAACTGAATGCGTGCTTTGGTTCCTTTTTTTTTTTTTTCTGTTAATGACCATTGAAAAATTAGTTGCTAGAATCATAGATTAGAGTTTCCGGAAATTTTTGAGGCAATAAATGGATTGATCTAACTTTATTTTTTGGTTAAAATTTCCTTGTTTGTGATTATTGTTTGTGGTTTTCTTCTACAAATATTGCAGGTGATATAGGTGCTTTTGGCTGGTGGGACTTGTTCATAAATTTTGGGTACAGCTTTGCTCCTTTTAATTTCACTGATTTGCTTTTTAAAATATTATTTAGCAGTAATTCCTAGAAATAACACCCTGATAGCATGCTTGAGCTTGAGTTAGTAGAAAAAGGTGATGAATGCTAATACATGTTTTCATGCAGTATTGCAGAGTGCTTTGCTTTTCTCGTCTGCACAAAGTGGTCGAATCCCTTAATTCATGGAAACTCCCCTGCTGTAGAAGCTGGTCCATCTACTGCAAGTATCAGATACCTTGACTGCAACAGTGGCTTAGTAGTTACTCCAGAGGAAGATCAGCATCAGGAGACATTGTGTGGACTGCAAGATATCGGCGGTCACATCATGAAAATTTCAATTATTGGTTTTCAAGTCCTTCTCTGCATGCATTTAGAGGTATGTGTATAGTTGGTGGTCTTGGCTATGACTGGGATGTGTTATCATCAAAACTTTGATTGCTTCAAATTTCAGGGAACACCTCCTGGTGCTAGATATATACCGCTTCCAATTTTGTTCTCTCCTCTTTTACTACTGCAAGGTGTTGTTGTGCTGTTTGCCGCATCAAGGTTAATAGAGAAAATTGTACTTTTACTACGGAGTGGAGCTGGCACAGGATTATACTTCAGATTTTCGTCGAGAGCCCATGATTGCTTGCGATTCTTGCACCATGGTTCTAGGTACTGTCTATTTAATTTCTAAATAAGCAGACAATTATTGTGCAGTTTGTGAATTAACACAACAGATTCTTTGTCTATCTGTATAATCAGGTTATTGGGTTGGTGGTCAATTGATGAAGGAAGTAGAGAGGAACAGGCACGACTTTACCATGATGTGGCTTCTGGGTTAGTACAGTTTTAGCTTCTTTCTGCCTTTTATAGATGCACAAATTGTACTTGGGTTTTCCTTTTGCATGATTTTTATTCACCCCGCATCTCTCGAGTGGTTCGCATGCCTGGTTATGGCTGAAAAAAAATATGAATCATGTTTCATAATATTGAAGAATGTGAAATGACAATACTATAGTACTAATTAAGAAAATTTGATAAAAAAAGGGACCTTAATTTATATTTTAAGAAGTTTGATTTTATTGATGTGAACTGTTTTTAATGCCAAAAAGAAAATAACAACAGTAGAAAAAATAATTACGGAGCACAGAAGATGTAAGAATTTTAGGAGTAAAAGAAAGAAGATAAAAAGTTTTGAGATATCTCTTTAAGGAAAGATGATAGATGGAGTAACTGCACCGGTGAATAACCAGTACCATATCACTTATTGTTTATCGGTATTTTATTTTATTCCATACAACTTAGAAAGTCATTGCCCAAAAGATTTACGAAGCAAGCATTTTAGGTAATGGCTGTCTGTAAATGGACTTTATGCATGTTAAGACGTTTATCAACTCATATATCCAAATTATTTATGCCCACTTAAAGGGGTTATCTGTTTATCAACCCATTTGAATAGAGCGGTGATATATGTTGTAGGAGTTGGGAGAGTATTCATTTGGTTCAGTTTGAGTTTTTGAAACATTGAATAACATTGAAGTGTTTTAGTTTAAATTTAGAAACTAAAAACTATATAGAATAAATTAACATATTAGATGATATTGAATTTTCAGTTTACTTTGGTTTTTGAATTTGTGATGACTTATGTATTTATTTTTTCTGGGATTAGTTTTAGAAAGAGCATTTATAAATTTTATTAAAAATAAAGAATGAGTTCAAGTTAGTAACAACTTTAATCCTATCTCTTTTTTTTTTTTTGGATAAGTAACTTTAATTCTATTTCATTTGGACTAATCTGATTTTCTTCATAACAAAAGACGAAATCAAGTAAAATCGAAATTTACTAGTTTTGGTTATTTGTGGCTTTCGTAATGTCTTACAATTTGAGTTTGACGTTTTGTTTTTGTTGTGTCATTTCCTATTTGGACTAAATAAAGAATCTTAAACTTTATCAAAATAGAGTAAGCGTTTAAAATGGTGATATGTAAGTTTGATAAGAAGGGCAGCCCTCAGGCTTTGCCTGGACCTATTGCCCTCCCTAGGTGATCTTGAGGTCACAGTTTCCCATACCAGCCTGGTGCATTCAGGATTGTACTCTTTGACTGCTCCATACAATGATTAAACTCAAGTTGACATAGGGGGTTCCTCTTACCAACTGGACTAAACCTTTATGGGTAAATTGTTGGTATTTTCAATTCATTTGATTTTTAACTAATTTGGTTTCAATAGCAACACTTGAAGTTGAATCAAAGCCTTTGGTCTTTTTAGGACTGTTGAACTCATTTAAGTAAACTGAACCAAAACGCATTGAACATCATGGTTTCGGGCACTTCTTTTTTGTTCTTATTTGTGGAATTATAGTTTGGGCAAGTGATGCGCCTTGATTGAGGACTCAAAATTGACACAAACCAAGAAGTTGAGCAGGCTTGTTCATTTGAGTTTTATTTGATTTTTATTTATTTATTTTTTTTGTTTTTGGAAAGTGGGAGCTGGTAGGTCGCAAAACATGATTACGGTTTAAACAAACTAAAACTCAAGAAAAGACTGTAAGAGAAAGGTGTGGATGATGTAATTTCACATGTGGCAAAATTCTATATTGGTGTTCATTGATTTTTTCCCCATTTTCAACCAACTAAAGCTTCTGATTTTTTTTTTTTTTAATTTACTCTTAGTCATGAGGCTGTTGGATTATTCTTTAGGCTAGCCCACTACCCTTTTACCTAAAGCTTTTTGACTGCTCCATGCAGGTATAACACCTTCGCTGGTTATCCACCTGAGATAGTTAAGAAAATGCCTAAAAAGGATCTAGCCGAGGAGGTGATTATAGTTCTCATATTCCTTTATGTTTTTGACTAGGTTACTGCATCTCTTTTCTTGTACTTTCTACTTCGTACCATGTTACTTTCTACTTTGAATTTTCTTACGCGTTTTGTGTCAGTGTGATAAGCTGCTGGCAATTCCTAGAATTTTAATGATCCTGTTCCTGCCTTGATGTATATTTTATCTGGTTTATTTCGTCGCAGGTATGGAGGCTTCAGGCAGCTCTCGGTGAGCAAACAGAAATCACTAAATTTAGTCAGCAGGAGTTTGAGAGACTTCAAAATGTAATTTTTCCAATGTGTCCATGTAGTATAAAATAGTTAATCGTCAAATTCTGCCTAATGATGCTGGATTGAGATGTGTTCTTTTCTGAATTGCTGGCTTGTGTGTGCATGTGGATGATGTAATATGCAGGAGAAAGTGTTGTGTAGGGTTTGCTTTGAGAGAGAGATTAGTGTGGTTTTGCTCCCCTGCAGGCATCGTATTCTTTGCAGGTATAATAATATGGTCATTCGTTTCATGGATTGCATTTTCAGTTGTGTCCAAATGAATTCAATCCATTTTTGCTCTTAATTTTCATATTTTCTTTTATTCTTTGGTGTTATGCCTATCAGTTCCTGCTGCGAGAAATGTAGAAAATGCCCAATCTGTCGTGTCTCCATCGAGGAACGCTTACCTGTATATGATGTTTAATTTCAAAATTGGCAACTTTTCTGTAAAGATGGGACTGCACGGCAAAGATCAAATAACTTAACAGGTACAGATGTTTTTATGAAGTTTTCACATTGGAGATTGTTGCTTGTTTGAATTGACATGAGCCAGTATAGAGGTATAGAGAATGCACATGCTATAATTACAACAAGAATTTTCCCCCTTATTTTTCTCTTATAACCTTAGGCAATGTAAGTATAGATTCCTGATAGGGATGATCTTTTGACATAGGGTTGTAAGATTTCGCTTGCTTGTTAACTGGATTAATTGCGTAGAATGACATGTTTCGATACTTTTTCACCTATTAGGCATTCAATTATACAATCAGGTATACATAATTAGTTTCGTCATAGAGATGACCCTACCTACAATTGCTGTTTCATTTGGTAGAATCAATTTTAATTATTAGAAGCAAATAATTCGATGGATAAAGAGTTGCAAACATAGAAATTATCTTAGACATGTCAAAAAGTAATTAAATATATAAAACTAAATCTGAAAGTGACGTAACTAAAATTATTTTGACTAAATTAAATGCAATTCAATATATAATCTTGTAAAAGGTATTTAAAAAAATTGGGCACTTCAAATATGGAATGGTTCATAATTCAACCGATAAAAACTTTTACTATTGTTGATTGAGTGGTGTGATGATTTCAAAACTGCTGCAATGGGCAAATGAATGCCAATATTCGTCTTTAGTCATTTTCCCCAGTGAAAAATATTATCAGCCCAAGTGAAGGCATTGAATGGTGAGACTGTGAAGTGATACTATTTGACTTTATTCTTTTAATTATTTATTTAAATTTCGATGGAGTAAAAGTCGACTTCTATCTTTTTTTTTTTTAAACTAAATGCAGTTAGTTGACTTAGGTCTAGTCGCTTTGCCCTACATCTGATAACATTGAGCTTGCCTTAATTGTCTCTTCTCCACACTATAAGGATTTTCTGATGTTGCGGAATGTTAAACTCCATTGGCATCGATGGTTCTAAAGATTTATGCTTTGTCTGAACACAACATTCTTTAATGATCTACTTACATAACACAACACTAATAGTTTACTTAAAATTTTACAGTTCTGTTCACCCAAATCATTTGCATAATCTCAATAAAAGATACTTCATTCAAAACATGTCATAAAGATTTTCTTCTCATGTGTTTTTTTTCAACAAGTTGGTTTTGCCTTAATGTCTAGATCCACATAATGTAAAACCGTTACACTTATAGTAGGTAGGAGGGAAAGAGGGTTGAAGGAGATACTACTTTATTTCCATCCTTCATTTTTTAGGAAGTAAACAGGAAAGGGAAGAAAAATGAGTGAATTTGCACATTTCTCTTCTCTCAAAATTTAATCATTCCAAATGAGGAAAGAAAAAACCCGTTCTACGTAAATTTAACAATTTTATCCCTTACCTCTTTCTCCCCATCTATTTTCTATTTTTCTTATTAAATTAAACAAAATGAAGGAAAATAATTTTCTTTCCTCTTCTTCCTTTTTTCTTTCCTTGCCTTTTTCCATTTCCATCCCTTTTTCTTCCCTCTTACCAAACATGGTGCAATTTCTAGGCCAGGATTCAAGAATATGCCCCCCTCATGAAGACACTGTTACAAATGACTTAAAAAGCTTTAGCTGTTAGGTAAGGTGAAAATAGGTTTATTCAGCAGAAGTTTTGAATTGGCGTTGTGTCCTACCTTATCCTGTCATCTATTCACTTGGGCAGTGTTAGTTATGTTCTTGCATTGCGGAACAACCCCTTAAAAATTTTGGAGTGCTATCTTTCTTCCTTAATTTAATTCTTACCTAGTGGATCAATGTCCTCGGAGAATTTTTAAAAGTGCTCATGGTTTGATGGATGCTTTTGACCATCTTCAATTGTCATTACATTGTCATTGTAATAATAATTCCATTTGCACCCTAAGATCAGCTCATCAAATATCTTAATAACAGTTCATTCACATACTTGAGTGATGCATAGGCATTTGAAAGAGGTCAGAAATTCCTTTCGGAGTGTACAGGAAGCAAGTATAGAGGAAGCCAATAAATGGATGAAAATGAACAAAACACCGAAGAGGTTGTGCTGTTTTGAGATTACTTCTAACCTTTATTGCTCCTAAATATGATATTACTTCAATTGAGAGCTTACCTCTTTCTTTTTTCTGAGTCAATTTTGATGCTTGCCAAACTAGAAATGAAATGCCAGTTTTCCCACAAGACACGGAGTTCTCTTATTTTCCAATAGGACAATGGTTCTAAATTACGAAAATGCCTATGATCTAACGACTAATATCTCACCCTTCAGGAGAGAGAGAACTATTAACGAGATACATCTGATCATTTGTTGCCAGAAGTCTAGCAACAATGATTCTAAATTACGAAAATGCCTATGATCTAACGACTAATGTCTCACCCTTCAGGAGAGAGAGAATTATTAACCGAGATACATCTCATCATTTGTTGCCAGAAGTCTAGCAACAGACAGTCTTCTACCATTTTACGATTGAAAAACAACTCAAAATAGTTATTGAAGTTAGTAGGGATAGAGTGAGAAGTTTCTCATGTGCATATCGCGGTGATAGCCAATGCTTCTGGTTTAGCAGCGGGCACAAATACGGCGTTGTTCCTCGCTGCAGCTGGCTCGCTCACTGCTTTGGCATTATCCGATATCTTCTTGGCAAAGTCGCCGAAGCAGTCGGCGATGGTTTTAAAAGGAGTGTCTGGATAGAGAGAGCAGACTTCAGCATCAGTGGGCTTGTCCAAGCTGAAGTTTATTTGGCAGCCATTTATGAAAATGTCATGAGTTAACGCCGCAACCACACTCTGTGGGTTCCGCATCTCTGTGGGGTTAGTGTCAATCAGTTAGTCCACAAAATTAGTGCATAGTGGCGATTATAGTACATATTATTTACAATAATTATATTATAGTTAATCAATTAATATCTAAAGTAATATAAGGTCTATCAAAATATTATGCGAACCTTATAAATGTTGGATTATTACTTAATTTTTGAATATGATTGCGTAATTGTAGTATTGTAATAAATAACTATAAGAGAAATGCTTTCATAGTTAGAGATTTGTTTTAAACCCCTTACCTTGGCCGAGTCCATAGATTTTACTATTTAAAAGTATTAAAATATTATTTTTAAATTGATATTTATATATTTTTATAATTATGTTTAAATAAAAATTTAATTTTTTATTGGATGAACAATTATTCAAATCGATTTGTATGACAAAAAAAAACTGTTATTTAATCTTAAATCAATTTGAATTGGATAAATTATTTGAGTCGTGAAGAAGTCTATTTCAAAAGAAAGAGAAATGGAGATAAACCTTGGGCCCTCTGGAGCAGATCCTCTTCAGTGATGGTGACCCTAGGAAGGGTACGGCCGATCTTATTCTCCCATAGCGAAGCCATGTCCTTCATGCTCAGTAGGTTGCTTGGAGGTTGAAAATGGACAGTTTTGTTAAGTGTTCGATCATCATTAACGGACATCATAGTGAACTTACCTATATCGGCACCCGCCACGAAGGATGTTGTGAATTCAACCCCCCCCCCCGCCCGAGCAAAAAAAAATCGTTGAATTAAATCCTATTCAGATAATGTAGACGAAAAATATTGAGTAAACAATTACAATAAGGTAATTGAAGTTCAAAATTCTACTAAAAATTAGGATGAATTATACACTTAATTTTCTTCTTTGGAACTTTAGGTTATATAGATTTTATTTTTACTAATGATATTTAATGCAACGATGCTAAGTATGTATAGGCAAAATCCAATTAATTCTTTTCTTTTTGTTTGTTTGTTTGTTTTTCAATTTTAAAATAGCGAAGTGCTGAGGAGTAGGTTGAAACTAGGCAAGTGCTGCTCTCAATGACCGATATTATTAGAAGGGTAGAGCAATTTCTTTGACAAGTACAAAATTGCAATTTGATTAAAGCTTTGCTCTTGAAGCCAACCTCAGAAGAATCAAGGGGTTCTTCAATTCCAATGTCTTCTTATTTTCCTAATAAACTAATGAAACTATTTGAAGGCAACAAATCTGACATGAATTCGGTGGTCTTGTCCTTGAAAATAAACTTTTTATACTGAAACACTTAATTAGTTGGAACTTCATTTGAACTATCTTCAAGACAACATGCACATCATCAAATTTTGGACCATATTAACAGTCATCAAAATTAATTCCCATTTCTTGGATCGTGTCAGGTACATATAATATTTAACTAATCATGTAATTTTTTTTAAAAAATATTAATCATGTAATTGTACAAATATACATAGAATTTTATATTCAGATCCAATCTAGTCTTGCTATTGATAATTATATCTAGATTTATATAGATCTATCTTTTTTCTTTAAAAAAAATAATTATTTTCGAAAATGATAGATCCTTCTTTAAAAAAAATCTCTTAAAAATTTATATATTAATTATAAAATAGCTCGAACATGAGTAAAAATATATATTATGTTTAAAGTCTTGATTATTTTTAAAACAGATTTTTTTGTCTAAATCATTTTTGAATCAAATATTTTTATTAAAATTTATCTTTAAGTATCATATAAACTTTAAAATCTAAACAAATAATCAAACTTATGAACTTACCCAAATAAATTAGTGATACTTGTCATAACTTTTGATTTGATTAATACCCAAAAATTGAAAACCAAAGACCAAAACTGACTGTGTCAAAGGTTTAAATTTGAATTTCAAACTTGAAAATTTTCAGTTCTTAAAGTGCCACCAATTTTGTCTTAACGCAGAGTCCCGGCCAGCTAATATTTGCTTTGGGCGGGGGGGTGGGGGTGAAAGGAGGCAATAGTTTGGGAAAGTGATAGGAGGATAGTCATATGATCATTTGCTACCTAACACCCTGCCTATATCAGCCACGTGCCTCTCTCTCTCTCTCTCTCTCTCTCTCCCTTTGCGACGCTTGACTCTTTTGACAGTTGACTGACAGCTTCACGTCGA
>JBBYHO010499237.1:0-26212 GCA_038382025.1 Adansonia gregorii
CTACGTCCCTTGATGCCATATCTTTGTATTTACCTTTGATATGATCCCTAGGCCTTCTTGACATCCTTAAAATACTTATCGCCCGACGATCATCATCCCCTCTTATGTCGATGCTCCAGATTGTTAAAAGTTAACCCAGACAAAATAAGGTGTCTACAATCACCAATCGGTTGAACTTTCTAAGGTCTTTCACTTCCACAATTATGATTGTACTAAAGATTCAATTATAGACTTTTCACCATCGTAGAGCTTTTAAACCCAAATATTATCTTTTTGGATTCTTTAATAGTAAAAAAAAAAAGGTTATGCTCCAAGAAGATTTGGATGTCAATAGTTTGACATGTGTTAAAATAATGATATTAATTTTGATATTTCCTTGATTTAGGTAAACTTTTATCATAACTTCTATGATGTTTTTCCATATCCTTAATTTTAAAAGAATGAGAGTAAACATGAGCCAAAAGCACCTTTTTCTTTAGGATAAAACCTTTTTAATCCTATACCTAATATATAAGATGTGAAATCTAAGATATTTTTCCATGCCAATTTGAGATTTGTCAATGGCTATGAAGCTGAAAATGTTGAAGGGCATACTTTAAGATTTCAAAAATTGAGTGTAACATCATGTTTTGAGGTACTCAAAATGCTTTAACAAAAAAAATCATTTTTCTTAGAGAAATGTTTGTTAGTCTAAATGGTTATTTTTGAAATAAAAAATAGCCTTCTTTCTTTATCCTTTTAAAAATATAGAAAACTCCCTTTGTAGTCCCCTTTAAGCTTGATAATTTATTTTCTTTCTTTAATCCCTAATTAAAGATCACTATCTACACTAGGGGGCAAGTGAAGTGAAGCCTCAAGATAATAAGAGGCTAATTTTAATCTAAAGTTGCAAAAAAAAAGTTAAATGCCATGAGTTTGAAGACCAAATAAGTTCAAATTTCAAGTTCAAATATTCAATGTAAAGAATGAAGAAAATTTTAAATTCTTGTGGAATGAAGAATGAAGAGAAATAAGATGAAAAGAGAAATAAAGAATGAAAAATATGAAAAGTAAAAAAACATAAAGAAATGAAGATTCGTTTATCTCGATGGACATATTTAATTCAATTCCTTCTGAGGAGAAATTATCCTTGAGTCAACGACCCTTAAACAGTTGATTTGGCCCTATTTGTCCTTTTCTATCTAAACCAAGAGCTATGGCCTATATTACATACCTACAAAGTTGGTTTTTATCAAACATAACTATTTGAGCTGTTGAGCCATTCCTATCAAGCTTTTTTCAAATTTATCTTTTTGGATGATTTTTGCATTCTCAAGAATATGATAGGGGCAATCAATTAAAAAAATGAAGTTTAAGAATGGAAACCAAAAAATGTAATCTAAAACAAATTTAAAGGCTTTGGAATTGCTCTTAAATCAACATATATAGCCACTAATAGGAAAAAACCCTTCCATGCTAATTCAGAATGATCCCAAACCTTAGAAATTTTCATGCATTAGTAAAAAGTTGAATCAAATGCCCAAACATTAATTTCTTTCAAAATAACCTTTCAAAAAATTAATGCTTAACAAAGGCTTTCTACAACAACCCTTTGAGACTTAATGTTTACTAATATTAGTTTGACACTTGTTTTGATTAAATTTGATAGGTGAAGTTTTATTCTTTGACTGCATAATTTTTTAGCTTATTATAATTTCGTCCCTATAATTTGCTTTTGTTCAAATTAAAATTTTTTCTCTCTCATTTTGCATGATGATGTCATGCATGACATTATCATACAAAATGACAAATTCATTAATTACACTTTATGAAAATGAAAAAAAATAAAAAATTATAAATAAATGAATAAAAATAAAAAAATTAGTAGAAACTTGGAGAACTATTTGGCCATGGCAATTCTTTAACCTTGGCCGATTCTCCTTTTTTATAAAGGGAAGGAAAATTCTCGAAAAAGGGTTTGGGAGGCTAGGAAGAAAAAACATTGAAAAACCTTAAAATTTTTAATTTTTTCAAGCTTTTAAAGGTAATTTTTCTTGTAAAATCTTTGATTTTTGTTCATTTCATGTTTAACTATTCATTTTAGTAAGCTTTATGAATACTTGAGCTCATGGATTTTGTTCCATGTTGAAAGGCGAAGTATGAAAGCTATGATGGATGTTTCTTCATTTTGTTGTTAAATTTGATTTTTTATAGAAATAGTTTGATTTTCATCAAATTCATTTATGTTTGTTGGTAGAAATAAAATGATTTTATTATATATTCTTATGTTATTTTTATTAATTTTTCCATGTTGATTTACGTTGATTAATTCACTATTTATTTATGTTTTTATGCTTATTTATGCTTGGTAAAAATTATGACATATATGAATGTTGATATTCATCAAAATATGTGGTGACTAAAACTATTTTAGTTGATATATGTGGTGGTTGAATATATTTGTAGCCTTTAATGAAATATTATTTTTATGTTTTTAGAAGATTTAGGATTATTTTGCAAAGTTTGAAACTTGTAAGAGCCTAAAAATAATTTTTCCAATTATTTGAAGATTATGGAAGGGTGATTCCAAGCTTTGCTAAATCTGATCTTGATGATTTTAGGATGTTTTCATTTTATAGGCTACTTTGTAATTATAAATAATACAAAGACTAAATTGCAAAAATTATGATTTTTTCTATGGCCACGCTTGGTTGAATTGTGTAGACATATTTAGGAGTGGTTTCATGTTTATTCTAACATATATATATATAAATATGTTTTATGCATTTTTCATTATTTTGGGGTTATTTTGTAGTTTTAGAACACTAAAGGACTTGTTTGCAAAATGGTAAAGTTTTTGCTCCAAGGCCATAAGTGGTTGGCGGAATGCTTCATATGATTTATGACATAATTTCTATGATTTTTTGGATGAATTTTGTGTTTAATTATGTGCTTATTTTGGATAGTGACTAAATTGCAAAGTTAGAAAATTTTAGGATCATTTAGAAAACTTCACATTTTAAGGTTAACGTGATATTTTTGACATTTTTAGAATATTTTTGGCAATTCTCTAGTTTTTTGGAAGGGTGTAGAAATTATTAAAATGTTTTGTATTCCTCTTGTTTTCTACTGGGGCGTGAAGTTTAATTTACAAAAATTAGGGACTTATTAGTAATTTTTTCATTTTAGGTCAATTTGGATATCTAAGTAACCCATGGAGGGCATAATTGTTATTTTATATTATTTTTAAATCCTCTAGGTTACTATGATACTTTTACATTGAAGGTAAACTTTAGAGGCATTTTAATAATTTTTTTAGAATGAGTCCTATATGATTACTAGGATACTTATATATCAAAGGTATACAATAGGAATAGTTTTTTTTTGTTTACAATCTCGTTAAGTGCTCTAGGTTACTAAGATATTTTTATAAGATATTTTTATATTGAAGGTAAACCTTAGTAGTATTTTGGTAATTTATCCCAAAACTGAATCTTTTGTGATCACTGGGATGCTTGCATATTGGAGGCGCATGATAGGGATAGGTTCATCTTTTTATAGAGTTGTCTTGTCTATTTGCATACCGAGATACTTATATGTCAAGGATACATTATAGGGATTGGTTCATCTTTTTATAGAGTTGTCGAGTCCATTAAGGTATAGGGATACTTATATGTCAAAGGTGCATGATAGGGATAGGTTTTTCTTTTTATTTTATTTTAGAGTTGAGTCTTTTAAGATCACCGAGATACTTATATGTCGAATATGCATGGTAGGGATAGGTTCGCCTTTTATAGAGTTATCGAGTCCACTAAAGGATCCTAATACTTATATGTTGAAGATACACTTTAGGGATATTTCATTAATTTATTTTAGAAACAAGTCCTTTAGGGTCACTAAGATACTTTTATGTCAACGCCAAACTTTAGGGGACATGTTGGTCAAATTGACCATATTTAAATCCTTAGAGTCGAGTGTAGTACTTTCCTTCTAAATAGAGTTTTAGGGTGATTATTATTATTATTATTATTATTATTGGAATTTTTGCCAATTAAGGCAATGTCTTCAATGCTAAAATAGTAAATGGAATTTCTCCTAACATATGATAGGTGTTCTATTGATTATTTTAATAACGAGATATTCTTTTAAAAAATGAAAATAGAGATATTTTTGAATTTTAAAGTAATAAAATCTTTTGTATTCCTTTAACGCTCAAATAGGATACAAAGGATATTTTAATTTCTGAAAACCTTTCATATTCCACTAGCTTTCTAACGAGTATGACAAAGAATGATAAAAACTCTCATGTTATGCTGGTTCTTTGAAAGGGTGTGCAAGATATTTTGATTTCAAAAAATATTAAGAACTTGATTTTCTCATCTAGAATAATAAATTTGTTTAAGATTTTATTTTTGATATATGGGAGTTATAATTTATACCAAATTTTGAAATCGAATAAAAAATAGAATTTAAATTAACACATACTAATAAGGTGCTAATTATCAGGCGTCATAAGAAGGTTGATCTTTACTTATGATTTTAATCGACTCTTAGATCCTTTTATATGATCTGTTATATTCTCGCAGATCTCATAATTTGTTTTTAGAGGTTTTTTAACCCTCAAAATATAAATTTTGATAAGTGATCAATCTCATCTAGCAAATAATTTGGTGGTGCCTTCAAAATAAATAGTTATTTAGTAACAACTATTCAAGGTTAAGTGCGAGATTCATCTTCACAACTCAGTCCTGAGACATGAAAAAAAGAATGATAAGGAAAATAATAATGATATGGCCCATAAATAAAAGAAAATAATGATATATAAATATGCATAGGAACGAGAGGTACACCTACCATTTTAAGTCAGGTTGGTTAGTATTTGTATCCGAGTCATGTTACGATAGTTTGGCAACTCTATTAGGGACAAGCTAGAGAGTCAGGCATATATTAATCATGTGTTAAATAAATTTTGATTAATTTGGTTTCAATCACTATCTATTTATAATTCCTAATATTTTAAAAATAAAAACTTTTATTTTATGGACATTTTAGTGTATATATATTTTACTAACTCTATTATTTTTTTTTGTAGCATTATTTTTAGGGAAATTTAGGATAGGGTTTTTATTATTTTTTTTAAAAAAAAGAGCTAAGTCATAAATGGTAAGTTATTCCCCTGCACACATTGTACACATGCTTAGGCATTAGATTCTCCTCTAAGTATATGGAGAGCACATAGGTAACTTAATATTTTACGAAGGGTAGAGCAGCTTTGCCTTCTAAGGTGTTAGCCTTTATTTGGGCCAGTAAAAAGCCTACCGAGTGTAAATTCCTATGTTTGCTTGAGATGTTAGCCTTGTTAAGAGTATAGAAGATGCTCTCACTCGATTTGAACCCTTTCCAAATAATCCTGTGATGGGTAAGGATTTGGGTACCTTGTTAGTTCTTTCTAAACTCAAGGATCAATTTGAGAACCTGTTTAGGTGTCCAACCCAAACTTCATGTAATGAACTGTAAGGGCGTTACCCAGTTAGAGCGATACCCAGTTCTAAAGGATACCTAATTAGGTATAGATGGGAGAATATTTCCAACCTTTTATTCTTATAATTTGATTTTCTTTATATTATTAAGTGTATGTTGTGTTACTATTATACATCTTACTTTTATTTATTTCTTGCATTAATTTGTTACATTATGAAGGATTTTTCTTGATTTTTGGCATGACATTTATGTCCCATGGAAACTTTTAAATTCATTTTGCAAAGTTTACATTTTTATGCATGTATTTGTAATTTTTATAATATACTAAAATTGTTCCATTTCTTCTACATCAAGGATCAGAGTATGAATGATCACTTGGAGGCAAGAATCAGCACAATAGAATCCATCGAAGGAGTATACAAAAATGAAATTCGAACAATGAAAAATTAACTTGATGGACTGATAAATAGGGTTGAGAAATTGGAGGGAGTAGTCGAAGAAATAGGGCATGAGATCCAAGAGGTCAAAAACGAAATTTCAAATTAACACCTAAAGACTTAGAGGTTGGATCAAGTGCCCTATTATACATAAGTGAAGAAAAGTCATCCAATTTTGCATGTACCTAGATTAGCTTGCCTTCCGATCCTTTTGATTTTTTTGGTGCTATTTAATCATTCTTCAAAGTTCATTGTGAGAGTAGACTACGAATGAATTCGATTTGCTCCTATTTTTTGATAAAGAATTATTCTCTATTTTGTTTGAGGATTAGCTCATCATTCTTGTCTAATCCCAAATGTTATAATATTAACTCACATTATGAATTCCATGTGGGATTATGGGGGCATTCTATAGAAGAATATGATGAGTCGAAAGGAAAGGTTCGAGATCTACTTAATACCCATGTAATACAGATTAAACCAAAGTCAAATAAGGCCATTTAATTCCCATCTCATTATGGGAAGCATTAGAAGGCCAAGGAGCAGTAAAGTAGTTATGAAGGCCATTTTTGGGCTACTTGTTTAGTTCTATAAATATAGGGTTTAAAAATAATGATTAGCATTAGGAAAATCACTTATAAGTACTAACATAGTTAGGAAAATGAAGTACTCACCAAAGCAATCCTTTTTGGTTACTTTTGAATCTTGTAAATATGGTTTTACATAATGGATAAATCAAAAAATTTTCATTGATGAAATAATGGTTTGAAGTTATAATTTGAATTTTTCAATAATTTCCATGCTTGATATTCAACCAATTCCTTAGCCTTTAATTTATACTAGTAAATATTATCCTATACACTTATTCATTTATACATTTGTTAATTTATTCATTTATAAATCCATATATTTTTCATTCAATGATAATCATACAAAGATGATAAAGATTAATGTTAATAAGACATATATATTCCTACAAGCTAATTTAAGTTTTTTTCTTCCATTTACATATGGAATAACAAGATAGAAAGAGGATACATTACTAGACAACATGAGTGGAAACTAGTTTAAAACAATGAAGGGAGATGGAAGCCTCGAATACTCTAAGCCATTCAAGGAAGTGAAAAGAGAAAATGAGTTATAGATGAAAGGTCTTTGTAAAAGCAATACATTGACCAAAGGAGTTTACAAATAATCACGTAACATAGCAAAACTTTTCCCGAGAATTTGAAAGAGTACAAGCTAAAAGGCATTACCTAAGAGTACAAAATGTTTCAGAGTCAATAGATGTTCATGCTGACCAATAAGGCAATTGGTAGTACATGTGGGATGAAAAAACGATTATGTTAATCGGTGTTAACAAGTCACAGTCGATGAAAGCTAGGACCATAAAAAGCCAAGAAAACAAGGAAATCTATTTGGACTGTGTCTTCATGCTCTATCTTTCATCATTTAACAACCTTAGCAACTGCGAAAAAGATTAGGAGTTGTATCCACTTCTTCCATTAAACAATTAATGTCTATGCTACTGGTTAGCAAAAATGCTGTAAGGTCCAGAATCAAAATAGTACTAATGCTGAGAAAGTTCATTGGCATAAGATAGGGAAACTAAACCTGTCATTAAAATAGAGTAAAAAAATGTTAGAAGAAGATCATGGTTCTGTAATAAAATGCATAAACTTAAAAAGTCAAATTAGGGTGATGCAATAATACCATTTAGAGGTGGAAGAAAAAAGAAAACAAATAAAAGAAGAAAAAAAAAATAAAGAAAATAAAGAAAATAAAGAGAAAAAAGTCTTTGATGGTAATATTCAAACATAAAGCTTCGATGTTGATATTTGAAGCGTGCAAAAAATGATTTCAAAGCTTCGATGATGATATTTGAAGCATTAAAAAAATGCTTTCAAAGCTTCAATGGTGATATTTGAAGCTTCAAAAAAATCTTCCAAGGCTTCAAAGATGATATTCAAAGCATCAAAAAAATGCTTTCAAGCCTTGATAGCAATATTTGAAGCATTCAAAAAATGTTTTCAAAGCATTGATGGTGATATTCGAAGATAAAGCTTTAATGGTGATATTTGAAGCATTTTAAAGAGTTTTCAAAATCTTTGATGGTATATCCAAAGTTTCTAATGGAGTTCAAAAGTCATCATTGATGAAAAAAGGAGGCAACCCTTGGAAGGAAAAGCAAGTGCAAGCTCTAAAAAACGCTGACCTAGAAAAATTCTAGGAGCTGATGGATGTGTATCAAGGACGGTTGGTCAAAGGGTCATCGACCTTATGGTAAAACATAAATCAAAGGTAATTTTTGTTTTGACTCTAAAACTCTATACCTTTCTTTTTAGACACTGTGAATTTTGAAATAAATTTTACTTTATAAATAGTGTGCATTTTGTCATGGACCATAAATTTTGTTAATAATAATTTTTAGTATCTAGGATATTAAGAATATTTTGAAAAATTTTCCTTTGGTAGGTGATTACGAATAGGTTAAACTTTCTTAGAAAAGATCTTTCACTTCCACAAATATGATTGTCCTAGACATTTAACTATAGACCTTTCACGATCATAGGCCTTTTACACCTAAATGTTCTCTTTTTGGATTCCTTGAAGGTTGAACAAATAGGTTATGCTCCTAAAAGATTTAGACATTGATAGTTTGACATGTATTACAATAATGATAGTAATTCTTATATGCCCCTCATTTGGAAACCTTTTATCATAACTTCTATGATGCTTTTCCAAATCCTTGATTCAAGAAGAATAAGAGTAAACATGAGATAAACACTTTTTCCTTTAGGATAAGACCTTTTTAATCCTACACCTAGTATATAAGATGTGAAATCCAAGATGTTTTTCCATGCTAATTTGATTTTTTTCTTAAAGGCATAACTAAAACCAAGATTCATCACTAGCTATGAAGCTGATAATGTTAAGGGGCATAGCTTAAGGTTTTGAAAATTGAGTGCAACATCATGTTATTAAGGCACTAAAAATGATTTCATAAAGAAAGCAATTATTTTTTCCTAGTAAAATGCTTGTTAGTACAAATGGCTGTGTTCAAAATGAAAAATGTACTTCTTTCTTCATCTTTTCACAAATATAAAAAATTATTCTCTTTGCAGTCTTCTTTAAGCCTAATAATTTATTTTCTTTCTTTAAACCTTAATCAAGGATCACCCTTCACACTAAGGGGTAGTGAAGTAAAGCTTTGAGATAAGTAAGGGCAAATTCCAAGATAAAGAATGGGTTAAATGTTGTAAGAAAAATTTTGTTGACCCAATAAAGTTCAAATTTCAAGTTCAAATATTCAAAGTAAAAAAAGAAAAAAATTTCAAATTCTTTTATAATAAAGATTAAAAAAATACAATAAAGAAAGAAATAAGGAATAAAAAAATGAAAGGTAGAAAAAGATAAAGAAATAAAGATTTGTTCTTCTTGAAAGGCATATTGGATTCAACTCCTTCTAAATAGAAGTGATCCTTGATTTAGTTGCCCTTAAACACTTGATTTAGGCCTATTTATCCTTTTCTTTCTAGACTAAGAAGTGGCCTATATTACATATCTATAAAGTTTGTTTTGATCAAACTTAGCTATTTGAGCTATCAGGCCATTTTTAGAAAGCTTCTTTCAGATTTACCTTTTTGGATGATTTTTGAGTTCTTAGGAATATGATGGGGCAATCAATAAAAAAAATGAAGTTCAAGAGTAAAACTTAAAAAAAGCAATCTCAAACGAATTTAAAAGCTTTAGAATTGCTCCTAAATCAATAAGGATAACCACCAACGGGAAAGTGCTTTTCCATACTAATAAAAAATTATACCGAACCTTTAAAAATTTCATGAAATTAGCAAAAAGTTGAATCAAATGCCCAAACATTAATTCCTTTCAAAATAATCTTTCAGAGTTTTTTTTACCTATATTAAAAATTGATGCTAACCAAAGGCCTTCTAAAGTAGCGTTTTGAGACTAGGTGTTTACTAATATTAGTTTAACACTTGTTGAGCTATTGTATTTGAAGTTTAAAATGATGTTATAACTTGATCGTTTGTTTTTCGAGGAATTCCCATTAAAGAAAATCTATCTAAAAATAGTCTTGATAACCCTATACCTTATTGTAACAATTGTTTTAAATCAAATTTTAGCAATGCCACCCCATCCCTGCTTTTAAATTTATTTCTTTATCTTATTCAAAGACTTCTCGAATGGTGATAATTAATCACAAGAAAACTTTAACATCATGGTGAAGATAGCATATCCATTGTCCTTTATATTAAAAAATTCATGGTTGAAATTGTTTTGAAATTTTAATAGTTTCTAATCAAGTAAATTTTTTCCTTAGGTCAGAATAAGAAGGTGATCTCATTCTGTAAATGCTAAACTTTTGATAAATTATGACGTTTTTCATGATTTCAATAGAAGTTTGAAAATATGCCTTAAGTAGATGTTTATCCAATTGCATAAATTATTATCTTTGAATTGATGAACATTAATTTGATATTTGATGACTTTTCAAGAAAAATTGAATACTTACTAAATTTTTAAAATCAAGATTAGAAGAAGGATTTTGAAGGGCAAACATCAATTAGCACTTTAATCTTCAAAAACAAGCCAACAAGAAGAAAAGAAATTAGCAATAATAATG
This sequence comes from Adansonia gregorii, assembly GCA_038382025.1. Taxonomy (NCBI): domain Eukaryota; kingdom Viridiplantae; phylum Streptophyta; class Magnoliopsida; order Malvales; family Malvaceae; genus Adansonia; species Adansonia gregorii. The sequence goes on from JBBYHO010499237.1 coordinate 10,543, forward strand.
CTCAAATTGATGAGGCCTTGATGACATATAGGAGTTTTTATGATTTATGAAATCTAAAGCCTCCTCACATGATCCTGTGTTAGGTAGGTGAAAAGGACTACCCTCTTCATAAGATCCTGTGTTAGGTAAGTAAAGAAGGATTTGAAGAAAATAGCCTTCTTATGCGATTTTGTGTTAGGTAGGTGAGAAAGGTTGCCTTCTTCATGCGATCTTACGTTAGATAGGTGAAGAAGGATTTAAAGGTTACCTTTTTCACATAATCTTATTTAGATAGGTGAAGAAGGATTTGAAGGTTACCCTTTTCATGCGATCTTATGTTAGGTAGGTGAAAAAAAAGTTAAAAAAATGGCCTTTTCATGTAATCCTATGTTAGGTAGATTAAAAGGCTAGCCTTTTCACAAGATCCCGTGTTATGTAAGTGAAGAAGAATTTTAAAAAAATGGCCTCTTCATGTGATCTTGTGTTTAGTAGGTGAGAAAAACTAGCTCTTTACGTCATCTTGTGCTAGGTAGGTGAAGTAAACTTTGAAGAAAATGGCCTTTTTCATGTGATCCTATGTTAGGTAGGTGAGAAAGGCATGCGATCTTTTGTTAAGTAGGTGATGAAGGCTTTGAAGAAAATGGCATCTTTATGCTATCCTCAGGTAGGTAAAGAAGTCTTTTAAAAGCCTAAAAGTAGATGCTAGCTTCGACCTAATCACAGTTGGCATTAAGCTTAAAAATAGATGATGGCCTCAACCTAATCGAACTTGGCACCAAGTTTAAGAGTAACTTATGGCTATGTCCCTATCAAAATTAGCATTAAGCCTAAGAAGAGATGATGGCTTTGGCCTAACTGAAATTGGCACCAAGCCCAAGAATGGCTAATGGCTATGTCTTTGTCAAAATTAGCACTAAGCCCAAAAATAGATGATGGCTTTGGCCTAATCAAAATTGGCACCTTAGCTAATGGCTATGTCCATGTCAAAATTAGCACTAAGCCTAAAAGTAGATGATGGCCTTGGCCTAATCGAAATTGGCACTAAGCTCAAGAGTAGTTGATAACTTTTTCGTATCAAAATAGGCACTAGTCCAAAAGTAGATGATGGCATCGACCTAATCAAAATTAACACCAAACCTAAGAGTAGATGATGGTTTTGGCCTAATCAAAATTGGCATTAAGCTCAAAAATAGATTATGGCTTTTGTCTAATCAAAATTGGCACCACGCCTAAGAGTAGATAATGGTTTTGAAATAGTTGAAATTGGGACTAAGCCTAAAAGTAGATGATGGTTTTAACCAAATCAAAATTAGCACCAAACCGAAGAGTAGATGATGGTTTCAGCCTAATCAAAATGGCACCAAGCCTAAGAGTAGTTGATGGCTTCAGCCTAATCAAAATTTGCACCAAGCCCAAGAATAGGTGATGGCTCTGTCCCTATGAAATCGGCATCAAGAATTTATAAAGCCTAACAGAAGCTAATGGCTCAATCTTTGCAAAATTGGCACTTAAGTGTAAAAAATTGATGCAGTTTGTATATATATAAATGTGCCAAAAAATGATGATGTAGTTGGTGTATATATATATATGTAAAAAAGAAAACTTTTTAGAAAAGCTTATATGGCTCGAACAAAATTATGTCTATTTGGTGTTCCCACTGTTCCTGATTCTCGGCAACGACCAAAAAAGGTAGTTATTGACACCAAATTTTGACTAGGCCCCTTCTTTGACTGTTCAAAAATATCAAGATCAAGGATTTAGCGGCCTCATAGTGAAGGTTTACTTCTCAAGATGGATTAGACATTTTCAAGACCTCTTTACTTATGCTTAAATGGCTACAGATACACATGACAAGTGTTATTTCATAGGTTGTATTAGATAAAACAGACGAATATCAAGGTAAAAGATTAGCTTTTTAAATTTATACATAAGAAAATTTGAAATTTATTTTTGCAGATGATATCATGGTCAAATTTCCAAGTTTTAAGAATTTTTTGAGAATTTTTGTAAAATTTGGAAAGTTAACCACCGTATATTTTTACCGATACCTTTGTGGTATTTATGCCAATAATCACCTTGAAAAATTAGAAATATTCAAGGAAAAATTCATATTCGCTTTTTTACCATGAGGTATCAAGTTGTCAATCTTGAAACATAAATTTTAATTTTTTACAATACAGCAAGTGCCATATTCGTAAAATTTTTTCTCGATAAAAATTATTCTGAATTTCAAGTTTTCATTTTTATAAAAAAATATTGTTGATCAATTTTTTTGAATTTAATTTATTTTTATAAAATTTAAAAATATTTTTGAATTTTCCCCATTTCTAAGATACCTAGTTTTTTACTAGGCAATTTTTTTAGTGGATTTTTTTAAGTTTATAATTTTTAAATTTCTTCAAATATGTTTATTAAATTCATATTAAATCAATAAAATTCAATTTATTTTATGAGTTTTGCATTTTTCCCAAATGATAATTTTTTTTGAAAGAGTTTTTGCTTGTAAAATTCTACGAGTTTGAAATTTTTAATTACCTTTTTCTTGCACATAAATTTTTCAAAATTTCATCTTTGGATTTTATTTTTAATGGACCAATTTTTTTTTAACTTCATGGGCTTTAAAGCCTGTTAATCTTTTAAGGCTCGTTAATCTTTCTAATGGGCTTGATTATCTTATTAACTTTTCAACTAGTGAAATGGGCTTATTTTTGTTTTTTTACCCTATCCAAGAAACTTATTTTGATTAAATTTTTAATTAAATTTGATATGTGAATTGTTATTCTCTGAATATATAATTTTTAACTTGTTTCAATTTAGTCCCAATAATTTTTTTTGTTCAAATTAAAATGTTTTTCTTTCTCATATTTTTAAATGATGATGTCATGAATGATATCATCACACAAAATGACAAATTCATTGATTATACTTGATCGAAGTTTTTTTTTAAAAAAAACTATAAACATAATAAAAATGAATAAGAATAAAAAAAGGGAAATTAATAGAAACTTGGCGAACCATTTGGCCAGGGCAATTCTTTAAGCGTTGGCTAATTATCCAAATTTACAAAGAGTGGAAGAAAATTCTCATAAAAGAGTTTAGGAGGCTAGGAAGAAAAAACACTGAAAAACCTTAAAATTTTTAATTATCCAAGCTTTTAAAGGTAATTTTTTTGGTAAAATTATTAATTTTTTTTCATTTCATGTTTCATTCTTGATTTTAGTGAACTTTACGAATACTTGAGCTCATGGATTTTGATCCATGTTGAAAAGCCAAGCATGAAAGCTCTAATTAAAGTTTGTTGATGTTGTTGTTAAAATTGATTTTTGATAGAAATAGTGTGATTTTCATCAATTTAATTCATGTTTGTTAGTAAAAATATTATAATTTTTATTTATATATTCTTATATTATTTTTATTAATATTTTCACATTGATTTATGTTGCTTTATCCATTATTTATTATATTTTTATCCATATATATGCTTAGTAAAAATTATGACGTATATGTATGTTGATATTCATGAAAATATGTGATGAATAAAATTGTTTTAGTTGATATATATATATATGTATATATATATGTTGGTTGACTATATTATGACCTTTGATGAAATATTATTTCATGTTTTTATGAGATTTAAGACTATTTTGTAAAGTTTGAAACTTATTGAACGTACAACAAATTTTCTCGAATTTTCTAAGATCTCAGAAGGGTGATTCAAAGCTTGGTTATATTTGATCTTGATGATTTTGGGATGTTTTCATTTTTTATGCAATATTGTAATTATAAAAAATATAAGGACTAAATTGTAAAAATTGCAAAATTCTTTCTTTGGCCATCCAAGCTTAGCTGAATTATATAGACACCTTTATGACTGTTAACATGCTTATTCTAATATATATATATATATATATATTATGCATTTTTGCATCATTTTAGAGCCATTAGAGCCATTTTGTAATTTTAAAAAATTAGGGATTTATTTGTAAAATTACAAAGTTTTTGCTTGAAGGCCATAAGTGGTTGGTGAAATTTTTGTTATTATTTTTTACATAATGTCCATGATTCTTTTAATGAATTTTGTGTTTTTTTTTTTGTGTGGGGACTAAATTGTAAAGTTACAAAATTTTAGGGATCATTTAGAAAAACTTTACATTTTAGGGTTAACATGATATTTTTGACATTTTAAAAATAGTTCTAGCTTTCCTCTAGTCTTCTAAAGGGGTGTAGAAATTGTTAAAACTTTTCCTCTTCATCTAATTTTTGATGGGGGTACAAAATGCAATTTGCAAAGATTAAAGACCTATTGGCAATATTTTCATTTTAAGTTCATCTAGATATCTAAGTTACCCATGGAGAATACAATTGTTATTTAATCTTATTTTTAAGTCTTTTAGGTTACCGAGATAGTATTACATCGAAGGTATACTTTAGGTACATTTTAATAATTTTTCTTAGAATTAAGCCCAATGTGACCACTAGGATACTTATGTGTCAAAGGTGTGTACTAGGAATAGGTTTTTTTTGGTTATAATTTCATCGAGTCCTTTACGTTAACTGGACATTTTTACATCAAAGGTAAACCTTAAAGGTATTTTGGTAATTTACCTTAGAATTGAATCTTTTATTATCATTGAGATACTTGTATGTCAAAAGTGCATGATAAGGATAGGTTTATCTTTCATAGAGTTGTTAATCTTTTAGGGTACCGGGATACTTATATGTTAAAATTGCATGATAGGGATAGGTTCATCTTTGTATAGAGTTGCCAAGTCCATTAAGGTATTAAGATACTTATATGTTGAAGGTGCACATTAGGCATAGGTTTCTCTTTTTATTTTATTTTAAAACTAAGTCTTTTAAGGTCACCAAGATACTTATATGTTGAAGGTGCAAGATAAGGATTTGTTCATGGTTTTGTAGAGTTATTGAGTCCATTAGGGTATCGGGATACTTATACGTCAAAAGGAAACCTTAAAGAAATTTCATTAATTTATTTTAGAATCGAGTCCTTTAGGGTCATTGAGATACTTTATGTTAAAGATGTATTTTTGAGGACATGTTGGTCAAATTAATCATATTCGAATCTTTAGAGTTGAGTTTAGTACTTTTTTTTTTTAAACTGAATCTTAAGGTGGCTTTTATTTTTATTATTAACATTACTAATAAAATTAGAATTTTTACAAGTGAAGACAATGTCTCCAATGTCAAAGTAGTACATGGAATTTCTTTTAGCATATGAGAGTGGTTTTACTGATTATTTTAATAATAAGATATCTTTTTAAAGAATAAAAATAAGGATTTTTTTAAATTTCAAAAAATAAAACCTTTTGTATTTCTTTGGTTCTTTAGTAGGGTACAAAAGATATTTTGACTTCTTAAAACCTTTCATATTCCATTGACTTTCTAGCAGGGTACGATAGAGAATGATAAAAACTTTTGTGTTCTTTTGGTTCTCCAAAAAAGTGCAAAATATATTTGATTTTAAAAAAAATTAAAAATACAATTTTCTCATCCAGAATAATAAAATTGTTTCATAAAATTTTATTTCTTATGAATAGGAATTATAATTGAATATTGAATATTGAAATCAAATAAAATCAAAATTTAAATTAACACATGATTAATAAGATACCGATTCCAGGCATCACGCGAAGGTTGATCCTTACTTATGATTATAATTGACTCCTAAATCCTTTTATATGATTTTTGGTATTCTCACATATCTCATAATTTGTTTTTAAGGGTTTCGTAACCCTCAAAATATGAATTTCGATGAGTGACCAATCTTACCTAGCAAATAGATTGATGGAGACTCAAAAATAAATGGTTGTTTTGTCATGACTATTTAGGGTTAAGTTGATGAGAAATTCATCTTGACAACTCAATCCCTAGACATGAAAGAAGAGTGATAAAAGAAATAATAATGATATGGCCCTTAAAATAAAAGAAAATAATGATATATAAATATATATATAGGAATGAGGGGTACACATACCTATTTAAGTCGGGCTAGTTAGGTTTTGTATCCAGGCCATGCTGCAATGGCTTGGTGACTCCACTAGGGACAGGTTAGAGCATCACGCCTGAAATTAACATGTGTTAAATAAATTTTAATTAATTCAATTTCCATTAGTATTTAATTGTAATTCCTAGTATTTTGAAAACAAAATCTTCTATTTTATAGAAATTTTGGTATGCATATTTTTTACTAATTTGATTGTTTTCTTTGCAGCATTATTTTTTAAGGAATTTAGGATATGGTTTTTACTATTTTTAAAAAAAGAGTCGAGTCATAAATGGTATGTTTTTCCCTCACACACACTGTAAACATGCATAGGCATTAGATTCTCCTCCAAGTATATGGAAGGTGCCTAGATAACTTAACATTTTAGAAGGGGGTAAATAGCTCTACCTTCTAAGGTATTAAGTTCTATTTGGGCTAGTGAAAAGCCTACTTGGTGTAAATTCCTATGCTTGCTTGAGGTGTTAGCCTCATTATGGGCATAGAAGATACTTCCACTTGAATTGAACCCTTTTCGAATAATCCCATGATGGCTAAGGATTAGGGTACCTTATTAGTTCTTTCTGGACTCTGGGTCAATTTGAGAACCTGTTTAGATGTGCACCTGAACTTTATGTAATGAACTCTAAAGGCCTTGCCTACTTAGAGCCATAGCCATTTCTAAAAGGTACCTAATTAGATACACATAGGGGAATGCCTCTAACTTTTTACTCTTATAATTTGATTTTCTTGATATTAATAAGTTATGTTGGCTTACTACTATACATCTTACTTTTATTCGTTTCTCACATTAATTTGTTACATTATGAAGGATTTTTCTTAATTTTCGGCATGACATTCGTGTCCCATGGAAACTTGTAAATTCATTTCACATTTTATGTGCATGAATTTGTAACTTTTATAATATACTAAAGTTGTTCCATTTTTTTTGCATCAAGGATCAAGGTATGGATGATCAGTTGGAGGCAAGAATTAGTGCGTTGGAATCCATCGAAGAAGTGTACAAAAATGAAATCTGGGCAATGAAAAATTAGCTTAATGGACTGATAAATAGGGTCAAAAAATTAGACAGAGTAGTTAAAGAAATAGAGTATGAGATCTAAGAGGTAAAATAACAAATTTTCAAATTAACACTTTAATACTTAAAGGTTGGATCAATCTCCTATTAGATATGAGTGAAGAGAAGTCACCTAATTCTGCATTTACCCAGATTAGCCTGCCTTTCAATTGTTTTGGTTTTCTTGGCACTATTTCATTATTCTTTGGAGTCCATAATAAAGATGACTACAAAGATGCAAATTCGATTTGCTCTCATTTACTTATAAAAATTGTACTCTATTTTGTTTAAGGATCAGCTCTCGTTCCTTATACAAGTCTCCCCCTGAACTCATTGATCCCAAATGTTATGATATTAATCCACATTGTGAATTCCATGCAGGATTACGAGGGCATTCTATTGAAGAATGTGATGAGTTTAAAGGAAAGTTGAAGATCTACTCAATGATAGTGTAATACAGATTAAACCAAAGTTAAAATGAGGCTATTAAATTCCCATCATATTGTAGGAAGTATTAGAATGCCAAGGACCTATAAAGTAGCTATGGAAGCAACTTTTTAGGCTACTTGCTCAATTGTAAATATAGAGTTTAAAATGATGATTAAGATTTAGAAAAATCTTTTATAAGTACTAATATAGTTATGAAAATAAAGTACTTGCAAAACCAGTCTTTCTTCGTTACTTTTGAATCTTGTAAACATGGTTTTACATAATGGATAAATCAAACAAGTTTGGTTCATGAAATAATTGTATCGAGTTATGATTCGAATTCTTTAATAAATTCCATGCTTGTCATTTAACTAATTGCTTAGCCTGCAATTTAAAAAATTAAATATGATCTTAAATACTTATTTATGCATACATTTGTTCATTTTTTCATTTACCAATCTGTATATCAATTTTTCATTCAATGATAATCATACAAAGATGATAATAAAAATTAACGTTAATAAGACATATGTATATTCTGTAGACTAATTTAAGTTATTTTCTTCCATTTGAGATGAAATAACATAGAATAACAAAATAAAAAAAAAAGACATTACCCAACAACACGAGTGGAAACGAGTCCAAAACAATGAAAATAGATGGGAGCCTCGAATGCTTTAAGCCTCTCAAGGAAGTAAAAAAAGAAAATAAGTTATGGGTGAAAGGTCTCTATAAAAGTAAAACATTAAACAAAAGAGTTTGCATATAATCTTATATCATACCAAAACTTTTGCCAGGGACTTGAGGGAGTACAAGCTAAAAGGCAATCAACTCAAAGTACTCAAGGTTTAGGAGTCAACACATGTTCATGCTAACCAAAAGGCAATAGGTAGTATATATAGGATGAAAAGTGATTATATTAGTAGGTCTAAATTTTTGGGTTGAAAACCTAGGCTACGATTCTAGGTTGGACCTACCTCTAGGTTCAATTTAAAGATTGACAAAATGCCAACATGCCAAATTATAGCCAGCAACATTGGACTTTAATAGAATTTTTTAATAGATTTTGGATAGAAAACTTAGACTATGATCCTAGGCTCGACAGATCGCTAGGTTTGACTAAAAATAATCTAGTGTCAATGTGTCAAATCATAGCTAGCAACCTCATACTTTAAAAGATTTTTTGATAGGTTTTGGATTAAAGACTTAGACTATGATCTTAAGCTCGACCTATCCCTAGGTTCGACTTAAAAATGTAGAGTACCAATATGCTAAATCACGGCCTATAATTTTAGGCTTGGAAAAGGTTCTTAATAGGTTTTAGATAAAAGATAGCATCTACAATCTAGGCTAAAGCAATCTTTAGGTTTGACTTAAAAAATGATAGGGTGCTAATGCATTTAATCATGGCCAACAATATTGGTCTTTGAAGGGATTTGCTAACAAAGGGTCTTGATTGAGATTTTTTATTAAGGTTTCTGATGATGGTGCTAATAAGTTTGATCATGACATCCAGCCAATATTAAACTTCAAATCCATTTCCTGATAGAGGGTCTTGAATAAGATTCCTAATAATGGTTTAGTAAAGGTTCTAGACATGAATTCTTGACAAAAGTTTTTAACACAGGTTTTAGACATAAATTCTTGGCATGGACTAGTTAGTTGGGTCTGATTTACAAGCATCACTAGGATTTATTTTTTGACAATGCAATATTTTAGAGAGATAAGGGTCTTACCTAGGTAACCTTTTGATATTTGATGTCAAGGATTCATACCGGAAAGACCTTTAATCCTTGGCAAATTTTGTTTAATGCGATGCTGATAAGGTAATGTTATATGTTATGGCAATATGAATGCAAGGTAATGTGTGATGATGGGAGTGCAACTATCTTGACTTTTCTTATATAAAGTTTCCCCACCTTGAATATATCCTGTGGCCATTCTCCTAATGGTCCTTCGTCATTCTCTATGGCATGCTTATTGTACTATTGACCTCTAACATAGTGGAAGATGTCATGATACCATGGTAGGCCATCTTTCTCATCCTTGACATTTTGACAATATGTCAGAATCATATAAGTGCTCATTTAAATAGGAGTGACATCAGATTCTTGACTAAGTTTGACATAGATGACAAAGTGGCTAAGGCTTCAGCTATTTGATTCTCTTTTCGAGATAAGTACTGAAAGTTGATATCATCGAATCCCTTTCTAAATTCTAAGATTAGTTTCCTATAATGGATCAGTTTGGTGTCACAAGTTTGCCATTCGGCTTTTAGTTAGTATATAAGTAGGGCTAAATCTTAGTTAAACTTGTAAAATCTTGACATTTCTCTTGATAGTCGCTTAGAGCCCCATGACACGTGCTTCACATTCTACTATGTTATTGTTGCAATCAAAGTTTAGTCTTGCCATAAATGAGTAATGACTTCCCTTGGTGAAATCAATATTGCCTCAATTTTATGCCCTAAAGCATTTAATGCTTCATCAAAATTCATCTTCTAGAATTGATCATGACTATGGGTTACAACCCTTTCATTTATGCATATTAGGTTTTCATTTGAGAAATCATGATCCAACTATTTTAGTTATTCATGGGCTAGATTTTCAAGAAATCAACTATCATACTACTCTTAGTGGCTTTATAGTCAACATATATGATGTATTCAGAAAGTAGAACTTGCCATATGGCTAATATTTTGAACAGTGCAGGGGCCTATATAGGTACATGTTAGGATCGATCCTTGCAATTATCCATGTGATGTGGTACAACATATATTGCCAATTCTCTAGATGGTCTAAGCCAATGCACAACATAACTTTTCCATCACAAAATAATAATTTTTGTACTTTGTAAACTTTTTGCTTAAGTTGCAAATAGCTTATTCTTTCTTTCCTAACTTATCATGTTACTCGATTACACAAACAATGGATCTTTCAAGACTGATAGCTAAAATATTAGAGGTCAATCCAAAACTGATAGTACTAACACTAGCGGCTTGATAGATAATGTTTGACTTGGTCGAACGCTTTTTAGCATTCTTTATTCCATTTCTCGAGATCTTGTTATGGAAAAGCCAAAAGATCAAGTCACATTTATTAATAAGTTGGGATATTAATATGGAGATGTAATTTAGCCTCCCTAAGAAACTTCTTACCTCTTTTTAGGTTTGAGATGGTGGCATGTTTTGAATGGATTTGACTTTATTTCATTGATTTTTCCCTATTTCATTGATGATCAGACTTAGTAGCTTTCCTAATGTGACATAAAAAATGCACTTAGTAGGATTCAGTCTTACTTGAAATTTTCATAGTCGTGCAAAGATCTTTTAAAGGTTAGAGACATGCTTGTCTTCTTGAGTTGACTTAGCGATCCTGTCTTCAATGTAGAGCCTCAATCTTCTTGTGCATCAGATCATAGAATAATGTAATCATGGCTTTTTGATAAGTTGCCCTAGCATTTTTGAGTCCAAAAGGCATGACCTTAAAATAGAATTTGCCCCACATAGTTACAAAAGTAGTTTTCTCCACGTCTTCAAGTGCCATTTTGATTTGATTATAACCTGAGAATCAGTCATTGAAAGAGAATAAGGAAATCTTGATTGTGTTGTCAACCAAAGTGATATGGGGTAAGGGGAAGTTATTTTTTTGATTAGCCTAGTTTAAATCTTGATAATCAACATATATTCAAATTTTGCTATCTTTTTTTGGGACTAAAATAATATTGGTAACCCATTTTGGATATTTAGCTATAACGAGGAATCCTGCATCAAATTATTTCTTAACTTTTTCTTTAATCTTAAGGAGCAGGTTTCATTCTCCTTAGCTTTTGTTGGATTGGTTTGCATTCAGGTTTGAGGGGAAGCCTGTGGACCAAAATGTTAGTGTCTGGTCTTGGCATGTCTTGTTATGACCAAGCAAATACATCTCGATACTCTTAAAATAGGTTTATCAGTTTCATTTTGATAAAGTTGGTTTTATGGAAGTTTTGATGCTGACCTCTTTTTTATCCTCTTCAATTCCCAAATTTATGACTTTAATTGGCTCTTTATAGGGCTAAATCTATTTTTCTTCATGCTCAACTAATTGTAACATATCTGATGGCATAGATTTCTCCTTAGAATCTTTGTTAGAATCAACTTCACTAGGGCAAATTGACTACTCAAAATTGATATTTGGCAGCTAATTACAAACATCCATGTAACTTTACCAAGGCATCAGAAATGGTAAGAAAACAAACAATATAGACAAAGGTGTGTATTGATAAAGAATTTAAGTGAGGGCAATGAATCAAAATTGGCACATGAGATGAGATGCTTTATGCAAAAGCCATTTTTATTGATTATACTTGATAAAGGATGCTTATAACACATGTTGGTGTAACCCTATAAGCTAATCATATTTGCCTGTAACATGCTAACTTTTAGTTATTTCATTTAAGATACATTATTATTAGATTATTGTAGTAAGGCATTTATTTATCTATAAGTTTGATTACGAATTGTTATTAATAACATACAAAGATAAAGCCTATGAAACACATTGGCTTTACAAAAAAATTGTAATAGGTTACAATTATGTGATCCTTATGCATTACAGCTGTATTTCTAACATCGTTCCTAGTCATTATATTGTCAATGCAAGGGCATTGACAATGCAAAAAAAAAAAAACTAACATATGTAAGCTTCCATGCATATGATGCATGCAACTATCTCATAAGTTGAAGTATAGAGATACTTAAGGACATTATATAGGTGCTTGTTATGGTAACAAGTTAACTAAACATGACCTGCTATAAGAGTTCCATTTGGTATTTAACCCAAGTGTTCATAAAAAATACTTTCATGGAACATGACCTGCTATTACTATAACACCAAGTCACTTTGTATATGAATTATCATATTTAAAGATCATCACAAATAGGTCCATAATAGATACATACCAATATAAGGGCAGTTTCAAGTATGACATGAAAGCATATTAAAGGTGAATAAGTAATTCATAGAGAATTCATCACCTAAGTAATATGAGGAGACATATCTATTTGTTCATGGCCTGTATTAACTTAAAGTCCTTAGCCAAGGCAATACCAATTATGGAGTTAACACATAGGGCTACAGGACTAATATTAAATAGGTTGACAGTAAACACTGCACCATGCAGTTATCTTTTTAGAGATATATGATGAGTGGATTGAATTAAACTGACATATTGTACACTGAAAGGCTTGTCAAAAATCATGTTGACTCTCTTGGCATTTAGCTAGCCATGATATATTGCTAGATGTTGTTCATGGTCTGTAAATATAAATATTCTTAATTAGGTTAATTTATATTTATTTCCAACATGTTAGAGGCCTAATAGGTTACATACATAAAGGTGATTTTATGGAATTAAAATAGGATTGGATTAAATTATAGAGATATCAATCTCTCAGGGACTAAATTGAAAAGTTTAATTATCTAGGAAGTGTAATTAAACCAAAAATTTAATTTTAACCCTAAATCTAACCATATATATATGTATATATCATGTTTTGTCATCTTTTTTCAAGTGAACATGTTTTTATTGATTTTAGCCATTTAGCTGCAAGTTATTTTGAAATAGGAATTGTTTCCTTGCTCTTAATTTTAATATGGTTAAGGTAATTGATTAAAAGGGAAGGTTTATGAAACTTAAATAGCTAACATGACTCCTAGCAAAACACGATCCCAACCTTGCGAAGGCTTCCTAATTCACCCTTATGGACCACTATTGAAGGCAAGACATTTGGATAGCTTTGGTTTATGAAAACTTGGCTGGATGTGCAAGAACAAGTGAAGATTAAATTTAATTGGGGATATTAACAATTTCAGTTGGAGATGTAATTTTTTTTTGGTGTTCTTGAACTTTTCATATCGATTAAGAATGCATAAGTTGATTGTTTAAGGAATTCGATATGTTTACTTAATTTTTTAGTCGTGTAATTTAATAATTATTTTTGAATTTATTATTTTATTTGTTTGACCATGACTCGAATTCCAAAAAACATATGATACCTATGAGTTATTAGGTAGAAGCAAAAAGGTTTTACTTGACATTACATAGAAATAGACTAAAAATGTGCAGTGTTTTCCAACATAGCCCTACTGTTAAGAATAAACTTTAGCGGATGGGGATGAATTTCATTATTTGACTCTAATGGTCTTAATTAGTTGCCAATGGTATTGATGTTAAGGTTCTAGAGTGGGTTCAGAATGACCAAAACATCTGTGACTTTCATCTTTCCTAATTAATCTAGATCTATGCATCCTTCCGATTGAAAGGTTTCACATATTGGTGGGAAAACTATCGATTTTAAGATTAACTCTTAACCTAACAGATAAGCCAACCTCTGATCTCTAGCCTATTTAGGTTGTTTTTTTTTTTATGTTGTATATTGAATTTGAATCCTAAGATTTTCTTGTCGACTTAGCTGATGACTTTTAAAGCATTGGGCATTTCTTGCATTTTTTTTCCAAGCCTTTTTCTGACTTGGTAACCTTTGCCAATATTCAACTTTAGACCCATGGGGGTATCTCGTAACAATTAAAGCTCAACTAACGCAAGTCCTTTCGTATGAATATAGTATTGACAAACTTGTATGATTGGAAAGCTCAAGCATATTTTCATTTAGTTTAATGTAAGTACCATCAATAAAAGTAGTGGAGATCATTTCTTTTTTTATACTAACCAACTTGTCGTTGATCATGAATTTTAGTTTTTGATGCAAAAATGATGGTACTGTGCTAACTGAATGTACTTAAGGCTCCATAATAGATAATTGTAAGATGGAACAATGTCTGTTACCTAAAACTCGATCCTATAGGTGTCAAAATGGAATTGTGATGCATTTGGTGACTTTACGACAAGTACCATTGAATGCTTCCACTACTGCATGGGTATGCTTGATGCGGGATGCATCCATAAAAGGCTTGTTTAAGGTGGCCGAGGGCATGAAATTAAGGGTAAAGCCATTGTCTATGAAAACTTTTTGTACAATACATCTTTTACAATGTATGCAGGGCTGTACAGCTACCTCTATCTTCAAGAAAGATCTCATCATCAATAAGCAAGATATAGTTGTCAGCAATGATGTTGTTCACCAGATGGTCCAATTCGTCTATTAAAATGTTTGTGGGCACATATGCCTAATTAAGCACTTTTAACAATGCATTTTGATAAACTTCTAAGTTAAGAAATAAGGATAACATAGAAATCTTCATTGGTTGTTTACTCAGCTGATTGATGATACTATCCTCATTGTGCTTGATGAATTTCAAAAACTTAGTGACTTCTTTCTCATTTGCTATCCCCTTTTACTTTCTTGAGCTTTAAGTCTTTATCTTATCCTAAGATATCTTAATTAGTGGAGAAGCATCATATTTTTAACTATCTTGAGTTGAAAATGATAACATCAGTCATTGCAAGCTAAGTAGTTAACTTCTAACAAATTGATGAAAGTGATTAATTGGGTAGGCTCTCTAATTGTTATAATTTAGCCCTTATATTTCCAAGGGACAGCTTTGTTGCTCTTGTATGGGAATAGCATAGGGGCCTTTATGAATAGCCTCGGTATAGGCATTGACTAACTTGCTCTGAAGCTTGGTTGTCTATAGATGATGTCAGGGCGTCCTCTCCTGTATAGGTTAGGTCATTCTTTCCTCAATTATGTTCACTACTTTGAAGGAAGATGCTTTTTTTTATCATAGAATTCAATTCTACCCTCGTTCATTATTTTTTAGACCATTTATGTGAAAGTTTTCACATATTTGAAAAGTGTGACCATGAATTGTGTGGAAGTAATAAAACTTGTTAAGTTCTTCTTTTGACCTCTTGATAGTGTTAAGTATTCTTGCCTAAATCATTTTCTACCAAACCAAACTCATCGGTGTCTTAACTTTTTTTATGCTTCTCTTAACTTTGTAATCATCTTCGAGGCTAACTGTATTCATTATTCATTTAATATGCTTTGTTAGGGAATCTATAGCAACATTTGACCCTTGATTAGCTCTGAATTACAAAACCTTTGAATCAATGAGGCTTTGTACGATCCATTTGCAAGAAATGCAATTTTTAGTGTCATGCCTATTGCTTCAGCATGGTAGTCGCAATAGACATTGAGGTGATACCTTTAAGGGTATAGAGGTTTTTTTTCTAGG
>JBBYHO010499237.1:26312-42504 GCA_038382025.1 Adansonia gregorii
TTTATTTATTTATTTATTTATCTGTTTATTTTATTTTTATTTTAGGCAATTTGAGAAGATGGCATTCTATAATTATTAATGGTCATCTAAGGAAATGAAACAAAGAAACGCACTAAATGCCATATCTACACAATTGGTTGTAATTTCTAGGAAGCTTGATAATTTGAATGCACGTGCTATCCAAAGATTGTTTATAACTTATGAATTATGTGGGGGAACATATACTAGTGATCGTTGTCTAATTTATGCCAAACCCATTCGATATGTTTAAAACTACAATATGCAACAGGATTATTATTATTTTGACAATTATCATTTGAATTGTGCTGATCATCCAAAATTTGCTTGGTGCAACACTCAAAGGCCGTCATATGCAGTTGATCCAACCTTTCATTAGGGTTTTCCATAACAAGCTCAAGTTCATTTCCTAGAAGAAAAGTCATCAATGGAAAAGATGCTTATGCAATATATTGAAAACCTGAAAGCCGAAACTCTATCATTTAAAGTCTAGCAGCATCTTTGAAGAATCTTAAGACATAAATGGACAACTTACTAATGCACTATAGTAGATAAGAGTTATAATGGCATTTTATTGAGCCGTTTCATTAACAAACGCCAATTTATAAAGATATTAGTACCAATTTAAATGCAAACGCCATTATATAAATACTTTGGTGGCATTTATTTCTCAAATGCCACTAAATTATTGCAATTAGCGGCATTTTAGATGCAAATGCCACTAATTTAGTAAATGAATTACCCACCTTTTTTTCTTTTAGAAGAGTGAAATTAAAGGCATTTGAGGACTAAAACGCCACTAAATTTGTGAAATTAGCAGTATTTTTTAATTAATGCCTTTATTTTTTATTGATTAGTGGTGTTTTTATTGGAACGCCACTATGTTGTTATATTTAACAGCATTTTCTTATTTAAAACGTGCTATGTTGTAATATTTAGCAACGTTTCTTATTTAAAACGCTGCTATGCAGTTATATTTAGCGGAATTTCTTATTTGAAATGTCACTAAAGGTTTAATTAGAAAACACTTTTTGAAATCAATTTTGGGGCTTTTCATCTTGCAATTGTTTTTCCATCTCTCTTTTTCATGCTGTTGGAATTGTCTCTTTTCTTGGAGACTTGCTTTTGTCTTATTTTCTCTTGTATTATGTGTTATAAGGTAATAGTTTTAGCTTTCCTAAAATTATTTAATGTATTTTTATTTTACCTTTCCTCAATTTAGCTTAATTTAGTGATTGAATTTAGTTACTGTCATTTTAGATGTGATAGATTTTAGTTGCTGTTACCTAAAATTTCCACTCTCATTACAAGCTTGGTGAAAAGGGTTTTGGACGTGTTTACAAGGTAAGATCCTACGGTTGAAATTCTTGTTTGGTTGCCTAAAAAGTAAAGGAAAGATCCTAGTGCACTATTTGTCAATTCTATTTTGCTCTGTTAAGATTTCATTTTCTTGTGGGGATTTCGAAATAAATTTGTGTTGCAATGAATGGAACAAGAACAGCTCCCTAATTAATTATTGTAAAAATTTACAAATCTAGGAAAAATTGATCTTTGTTGAGGTTCTTTTGCCATTCCATTCTTGTTTTATAATTTAGTTGATAATTTTTTTCTTAAGAAGTATAATGTGCCAAATTTTTGCTGATTTTTCTCTTCATCCATGTATGCTTTTAGAAGTTTATGATGCTTCATTAACTTGCTGCTTGTTCAATAGGCATGCATTGTTTTTTATTTAATAGCGAGGAGCTTTGAATTTGGATCTAGTCGATTTTGGTCTATAGCTTATTCACACTTTAATAATCTATGTACCTTCTATTGTGAATTTGTTAATACCCTTAGAATCAGCAAATGCTTGTCATCGACTCCATGGAAGCACATGTCAATGGTTGTGTGGTTTGTTGGTAAAGTGTTGAACTCCTAGTTTCAGTGATATCTGGTAGGTATTTTTGTGAGTCTTAAGGGATTTGAATGATGTTCAGAGTGCGGTGGAGTTTTCCAGTGCTTTACAACTGTAGGTGTTAGACTTAAATCTTTCGTATAATTTTCTTTGGCAATTCTATTTTTGTAACCACCTATTGGGAATTATAAAATGATATCAAGCCTTTCATTTTGCAATTCTACTGGAGTTTTATGCTCCTTAGTGTGGACATTGCAAGAAACTGGCACCAATCTTAGATGAAGTTGCTGTCCATTAGGAAAAAGATGCAAATGTTTTGATTGCAAAACTTGTAAGTTTTATTACTTATGTGGGTTTTAATATGGAGCAAATATTGCTTCATAATTATATTGAATATTTTCAACTTGCAAAGTTTCCATTTTAGTTTAGATTTGTATTTTGGTGAGATCAAGTTTTGAGCAACTTTTGTTTAGCAGAGTATGACGTAAAATGCTTTAGAATATAAGGTTTTGGTCTATGTTGCAGTGACTTATCGTTTTTATTAAAGTATCCATGTTTAACTTATATCCGAACATTGTTACATAGATATGTTCCTTCTGTTACCTTAATACGTGGAAAAACTTTAAAAAAATGGAATATAGTGGTGTTAGATGTGTTCGACGCCTATATATAAAAGCTTACATTTAGTATATTTAGAAAACAACTTGCCTTTTTACATTTACTATATTTACGAAGGTTTGATCTTTTCCTTATTGTGGCTGCTAGGAGATAAAACAATTTTATCACAAATATTGGTGTTTCCAATATATTTTTATTGGATAAATTAATTACTTAATGGATAAGTCAATTACTTAATAAATAAAGTACTATATTTAAATCAATAAATTATTATCAAATGGGAAAAACAAATGTAATGGAACAAAAATATTTTTAAAGAGTGATTTCTTAAAAAAAATAACTACTACTAAATAAGTAAAGAGCGTATAAAAAGGCTTTTCTTACTGTGCAAGTAAGATATAATATAATCATATAATACAAATATAGTATGAAAAAATAAAATATAATATAAAATGTGACAAAAAATTATCTAACGAATTATTATTATATTAAAATATATATGATAAAAAATATTTCAAATATAATTATAACATAATAAGATAAATAAAATATAATACAACTATATCTAGATCTAATTCTAATTAGCTTGTTAATTACTAATACTTGCATATATTTAACAAAATCTCCGATTTATAAAACCCAACCTTAAATTTTGGGTAACCCTAAAGTTTGAGTTAACCCAAATGACCATGGAACAAGGGTCCACCTTAGGTTCCCTTCCAGGGTCCATGCCATTCCAATTCCAAATTAGTCAAACCACATTGGCCAAAAAATATGTTATATAATTATATTATATCTTATATTTTATTTTATTTTTTATATTATATTTGTATTATATAATTATAATATGTTTTATGATAAACATAATTAATGTAATAAAACGTTATATTCACACTTATAATTTTGACATACTTTTATAGTGTTACCCAAAAAAATATAAAATACTATATTTATACATGAAATCTTATCTGGTTGCAATTTTTTGCACCGGTTATCTGTTCAAGCTTCTGCTTATTGGGGATTTTGGTGTTGGATAATCTTGTCTTCTTTTGAGATTTGCTATAAGTTTCTTGACTTAACTTGACATTTGAAAGTACATGTCTACTTTACCTTATGTGCTTATTAAAAATAGTAGAAAATCAAAATTATTGTCTTTTGTTTTTATGAATATAGAATGCTTTAAATTGATTGTTGTATTAGCTAATTTCTAGCTTATTTTTTAATTGTCATTTTTTTCTCGTTAGCTGTCTTTAGATGGAAATGGATAAAAGTTGGATGCAAAAGTTGAGGTTAAGTCAAGAGTACCTACATGGAGTACAAAATTTTCTTAACTTTGCTTTTAATAGGGCAAGCAAAGATAATATGATACTATGTCCTTGTGTGAAGTGTGCTAATATTGATTGGCATATGCGTGAAATTGTCTTTAAACATTTAATATGTTTTGGATTTCTCCCAAGGTACAAATGATGGCATTTTCATGGAGAGGCCATACCTTCTAGATCATCCTTTAGAGTTCCTCAAAATTCCACTTACAACAATCATCATCAGTCCAATAGACAAGATGACATGGAAGGTAAGTTTCGGGATGTATTTAACATGTATAACCATAGTTTCTAAACATCTACACCAAAAGTTTTAGAGTTAAATGAGGATGATGTTAGAATGAATAATTTTGCTAAAATGGGAAAAGAAGTAGGTGGTCAAAAGCCTAATGGAGAAGCGATAAAGTTTTATAAGTTGCTTGATGAAATGAATAAAGAACTTTATGATGGATATATGCATTCAAAATTTTCTTTCTGTATCTGTCATTTTTTATTGAAATGCTTAAGAGGGTGGATAGGAAATTCTTTGACACTATTATCAGAGTTTCTTAAAGAAATGTTTCCCTTTGCAAAAATCACCAAGTCTTTTAAGGAAGCTAAGAAGATAATAAAAGATTTAGGTCTTAGATACGAGAAAATTCATAGTTGCCAGAATGATTGTATGTTGTATTGAGGTGATAGAAAAAATTAACAATTTGTCATGTTTGTGGCAAGTCTCGATGGGTAGATGAAAATATCAAAGATAATGTGCCTCAGCTTGAAGGTGAAGTGAATTTAAAAGGAAGCCTACAAAGATTTTAAGGTATTTTCCTCTAATACCAAGACTTCGATGAATTTTCATGTCTTCAAAAACATCTGATTCTGTGAGTTGGCATCATGATGAAAGGATCGATGATGGGTTCCTAAGGCGTCCTGTAAGAAAACATTTGATAAAAAATTTCCATATTTTGCTAAAGATCCTCGAAACGTGAGGCTTGGACTTATATCTGATGGTTTTAATCTATTTAAAATGATGAGTACTTCTTACAGTATTAGCCGGTTGTCTTGGTTTCGTACAATTTACCTCTATGGATTTGCATGAAACACTCTTCCTTTATCTTGTCAATGATAATTCTTGGAGAAAAAGGTCCAGGAAATGATATTGACATTTATATACAACCCCTAATTAAAGACTTAACACGGTTATGGGAAGGGGTTAACACATATGATGCATTAAAAAAGGAAAACTTTCGTTTGCATACAGCATTAGTATGGACTATAAATGATTTTCCTGCTTATGTAAATCTCTCTAAGTGGAGCACTAAAGGTTGTTATGCTTATCCTTGTTGCGCTGCGCAAACATGTTTAAAGTGGTTATATAATGGGAAAAAATTCTCTTATATGGGACATCATCAGTGGTTAGATGAGGACCACAGATTTTGATTCCAAAAAAAAATTTTTGATGGCACATAAGAGTTTAGAGAAGCACCTTAGCTTATTGTTGGGTCTGATATCTTGATAATGTTGAAAGATATCAATTTCACTTATAGAAAGACCAATCAGTTAAGTACCACACAACTAAGGAAAAGAACAAGGGAGGTGTATGAAAGCTATGATATTGATAATCAGAGTGATAAGGAAAAAGATGAAGAAGATGATCCAAATAAGGCAGATTTATGGAAAAAAATAAGTTTTTTTTTTAAGTTACCTTATTGAGAGCATATTTTATTATGTCATAACTTTGATGTTATGCACCTAGAAAAGAATGTTTGCGAAATATAATCAGGACAATTTTTAATATGGATAAAAAAAACAAAAGATAACTTAAAGAGTCAACTTGACCTAGTTAACATAGGAATTTGCCGTGATCTTCATCCAAAATTACTTCCCAATGGCAAGTTAAGGTTGCCACTTACTTGCTTTAGGATGTCCAAGAAGGAAAAGGATGTGTTTTATAAGGTGCTAAAAGATATGAAGGTCCAGATGCATATGCTTCTAATATATCAAGATGTGTGAATCTCAAAGATCGAAAGCTTTCTTTCTTAAAGTTGCATGGTTATCACATCTTAATATAAGACTTACTTCCACTTGCTTTACGTTGTTCTATATGAAAGCAAGTGACTTCCAATATAATTAACCCTAGTAATATAATGGAAGCAATTTATGGCAAAGTTCTCAAGATCGAAAAGCTTGAAAAACTTTAAGGTTAAGCTGCTCTAATTTTATGCCACTTAGAGAAGATTTTTCCTCCATCATTCTTCACCATAATGGTGCATTTGGTTATCCATCTACCTTATAAAGCAAAAATTGGTGCACTAGTTTACTATCGATGGATGTACCCATTAGAGAGGTATTATGTTATTACCTTATTATAGTGTTCTCTTAAACATAGAATTTAGATGTCGATGCTAATTATGTTATATATAATGTCATAGGTTTTTTAGGAAGTTAAAATCCTATTTTTGGAACAAACACTATTCGAAAGTTTAATTGCAGAAGAATATTTAGTGGAAGAGTGCATGACATTTTAAACAAGATATTTGGAAGATGTTGAAACAAGATTTAATAGATCAATAAGAAATGTTAGGCTTCCACTTAACAACTTAGCCAACACATATTTATATGAAAGTTTCGGACAACTAATCGGCAAAGTTGAAGTGGTAGAGCTAGATGATAAATCTTGGGCACAAGCGTATCGATATGTGCTATTCCACCATGATTCAGTGGAATCACTATGCAAGTAAGTTTTACTATATTATTTTTTAATACGTTCTCAAAAACTATATTTCTTAATTTAACATAATTTTTGTTCAAAGCGAGTATAGACACTACTTAAGAGCTCGTATATGTTCTTGAATATCACACCTCCATGAGCTTGACAAGTTATATATGGAAAAATTTCATGAATGGTTAAGAGAAATTATGAGTAACACAACTTCTTTTAAATTCATTATGTTAAGTATGTTGTTCTCTTATTTGCATAAAATATTATGATTTTTTCTTAATTTGTAATAGGTTTAGAGTGGAAGGGATATTAGTGAAGAAGTAAAGTGCCTTTCAAAAAGACTGAACAAAATAGCAAAAAGATACAGTGCATTCATCATCAATGGATTTAGATTTTATACAAAATCTTGTGAAAGATTAGGAGAACTCAAAATAGTGGACTAATTGTTACTTCTTTAACTACAAGCTATGCTAGTGCTAGGAATAGTAATCCTATGGAGGGAAATGTTGATTATTTTGGAATTATAAATGATATCATTGAGTTGGATTATTATGGCAAATGGAAGGTCATGTTGTTTCGATGTGATTGGGCTGATGTGAATACTCCTAGAGGCATTAAAAAAAGATCAATTTAGATTTACAATGGTCCATTTCTCTCGATTAATTCACACTGAACAATAATTGATTGACGAGCCATATTTTTTTTTATCTCAAGTAAAACAAGTTTTTTACTCTGAAGATCCAAATGAAAAGGATTGGTACGTTGTGCTTCATAACACACCTAGAGATTTGTTTGATATGGGTGATGCATGTCGAGATAACATCGAACAAACAGTTGAATGCTTGGCTTTTGCCAATCAAACTTAGATAGGTATATCTCTACTACTTGTATAGAAGTTTAGTGGGTTCGTGATGATGCTAATGAAGACATTTATGAACCTTGATGAATAAAGTGAATTTAGTAAGATTATTATATCATGATTGATTTATTATATATTTTGTATTTTTGGTATTTTATTGTATGATACATATTGCATTTTACTATGAGCATTACTAATGTTATTAATTTAAGATTATTGCAGATAACATGCCGTGGAGAAGATTAAAAGGTTTGAAGATTGTTCATGCTAGTCCAGAATGAGAGAACACTAATGCTTTGGCTACATCTTTGACAATCCCAGATATGCCTTCAAAAAAATATGACTAAGGAGAATGCAGTTCATACTAATTTGAATGTAGGTATTATTAAATGCCACATAAGTTCTTACTTAGGTTCACTGGCCAATGTTTTGCTGTTATTACTTATATTTGACTTTTTTGTAGTTGATATTACTGTGCAATGTACAACTCGAGCTCATACTGCTTTAAAAGAGTTATGGGAACTACCTCTTGATGAGCGCATTATTGTCTCTAAAAATAGTGATAACTAGCCTATTGGTCTGGAAGCATAAGTATTGGCTGGCTTTCTAGGCATGATTGCTCAAAATGGGTGGAAAGTGCTAATCCATTATGATTCATTGCATAAAGTGCCAACAAGTGACAAGCTTAAGGTTTTGGACTTTGTTGAGGTATCATTTTGCATTACTTTGACATTATTTTAGTTATATTACCTTGAGTATTTCGTTTTTAGTCGAAACTAGCTTTGTAAAATTTTATCATTTCAATAGCGATTTGCTTTGAATATTCCACAATCATATGTTCTAAAGTCAGTGGGGAAAATGGAAGAATTTTAAGCATAATTTGAAAAGGAAATACTTTAATCAAAATACTGATATTGCCATTACTAAACGACATATATCTCATGGCATTGTTAGTTGGCAGTGTGAAAAACTTGTTGACTTTTGGTATTTGAAGAAATGAGGGGTATAATGATACTTTTAATTAAGTATTTGGTATTTTTTATAATACAATTTTTTGTGACATATATAATCATTAATGTGTTCGAATAATGATTAGAAATGAGAACATGTAGGACTTTCTAGCAGAAGGCAACAAAAATATAGTCATACAAGTGGTTTAAAAAGCTTCGCTAGAAAAGCACATAATAAGGTAAGTTTTTCATATCTATTTAGGGTTTTATTTATAATTTTTAATATAAATATTGTAGTAAATGTTATTTTATAGAAAGTAGAGCAAGGCAAAAAAATAAGACACATTGAACTATTTCAACTAACTCACACATAGAAAGATGGCTTCTATTTGAATGTTGAGACACAACAAATTGTGGTATGTTAAAACATATATATTTTTTAATTTAGAAATATATTTTGCAACCATAATATTAATTTAATGGTTTTATAGGAAAAAACAAAGGAAAAAATGGCAGAATATCAAGCTACTCTAGCATTAGATAGCTCAGTGAATATGGTGGATGTGGAAAATGAGATATTCACTGACATTGCTAGAAAGGAAAGACGTGGATGGGTTTGAGGTCTCCGAATTGGTCCAACACCATCATCCTACTATGGTGCTAGTTCTCAACAATATAGTTGTTCCCAAACTCGTTCTACATAGGGAGTTTAGATGTTGAGAAATGAGATGAAAACTATGTAAGAGCATTTTGAACAAGCAAAAGTTGCGAGACAAGCACAAATAGCAAGTTTGTAGAAGGCACAAGAAGAGGAAAGAAGAAGATATGAGCAACTCCAATTAAAGTTTAACTCACTGAAGATATGCAGCAAAAGTTCTCACAAGATTTGCCATCTTAGGTAATATATTTTATGCAAATGATAATGATCATGTTGTAGTAAAAAATTTTCTACCAACTCTATTTTAGCTTTGAGGCAATTTTAAGTTTTATAATGTTTTAAGTGTTAAGCACATTTGCTTTAAGTATATTAGGACAAATTTTTGTATAAAGATATTTTATAATATGAATATATATTTTTATATATTTTGACATTGTTTTCTTTTTAGTTTCTGTTATAAGATTATTTTATAAGAATTATATAGGAAATTAAAAACTCAAATATTAATATAAAGGAAGCAAAATCTAAAAAAATTCTGGCAATTTAGCGGCATTTCAAGAACAAACATCATTATTCAAAAAACGATTATACTATTCAAAACCATTTTTTACAGCATTTGTAGGCAAAAATGCCACTAACTCTGAATAATTAATGGTAGTTTAGAACATAAACGCCACTAAATTTATATTTTTCATGGCATTTGTGGAACAAATGCTACTAATAACTATTTTGTCCTCACGCTTTTAATGTCGATTATAAACGCCATTGTAGATCTATAAAAATGCCTCCAAATTAGTGGCATTTCTTTTTACAAATGCTGTTAAAATTCTCGATGCAATTTTCTGTGACCTTTTTTTGTGATGATTTTGTTAAACACCACTAATTTTTTAGTGGCAGTTATAAATGTTGCAAAATCTTTACAAAAATGCCGCTAATATCCTGTTATCCTATAGTGATGCCATCTGCAATGCCCTTAAGAAAATTTACCATGTAATATTCAAACAAACCTTATAAATGGTAAATAGATTGAAGGGGATAGTGAGGAGCTAGCATTTAAAGATGAAATTATGATTGATAAACATCATGAAGAGGTTCAAGAAGAAAAAACCAATCCGACCCACCATTATCCTCCCTAAAAGAGTATGATGAATATTTTGTAGTTAATGTGCTAGAGAGTGCATCCAACGAAGTGCTCGTTATTTATAGAAATTTATTCCACCAATCCATTCAAGGCATTTTTAACTTTAACTTCTGAGTGGGATAACATTGACTTTATTAGATGTGCAATGTTGTTGGAGGCACAACCATATTCCATTAGTTTTACTCCTTTATTTGAACTATTGGGATTTTTAACTAATGCACTGCCATTCTTAAACCTTCTTATTCAAAAACCACCCACATTAGAGTAGAAGCCTTTGCCAATGCATTTAACAAACTATTTGGGATGGTTAGTTGCCGACATAAAATGGCCTAGGAAGTTCAAGGTGAAAAGGCAACATTTTAAATATCTTTGGGAAGGCAAGTTTGGTTGTCAAAAGTTCTATAGTAGTTTAGTCTACCTAAAATGACATTGAAGATAGTCAAGCTGATGACTGTAGATCAAGTGCTTCTTGGGAGGCAACCTGAGTTTCTTAAGTTTTTCCTATTCTTTAAAATTTATCATTTTATTTCAAATTGTCTATTTTCAACATTATTAATTTTTTCTTTTTTTTGTAGGCTTCGTAAAAAAAAAAAGGTCACAACATTGTAGCTTAAAAAATGGCAGTACAACACCACATTTATTTGAGCCTTGATGCTACGACACCCTGATATGACAAAGCCAGCGCTGCACATTAAAATTTTGTTGTTACAGTGCCACCAGTTGTCCTTCCCCCTTTTTCATTTTTTTGTATTTTCAAACCCTTAGTTTACCTCATCACAAGCATTGACGTGATTAGATTTCAATTTTAATTTTTTATTTTATTTTTCTACCTTAAAAAAATTTTAAAAATTAAAAAATTTTAGGATTATTATTATTCTTTTCTAATAAGTTTTTTTATTTGAGTTTCTTCTATAGTTTTCCACCAACTTTGACAAGCATGATAATTCAAAGAGAATGACTAAAGCTTTGCTTGAGTTTTCTTCATCAAGAAAGGGGAGTTCTTATTCTTTCTCTTTTATTTATAAACATTGAAGACAATGTTTATTTTAAGTTTGGGGGTAAGGTTATTATTTTGTTAGTGTCGAATTAGTCTAGATTAGTTTATTCTTGCAGATTTTTTTTATTATTTTTGCATAATTTTTTCTCTGTTTTTGCATAAATTGTTTTAAGAGTCTAGTATGATTGAGATATTTATGGTTAATATGATGAGATCCTTATACAATGATGAGGACTTATTTATTGTTTTATCTTGGTTATTAAGAAAATATAAGCATAATTTTAATTTTATGATTATATTTTTTTGTTTTTCTTATTGTTAGAATATGATTTTCGAAAATTCTAAGCACATGATTTTTTGCATTGATTTTTATTGTTTATTTGAAGAATGTTTATTTTGATGTAAACTACAATTATATCTAGAGGCCTAGAATTTGTTTGATTCTCTCATAAGGTGAAATCTAGACAATACTAAGTTAAAAAGATGATTTAGGCCATCTTTGAATTGTTTGAGCCTTTTTAAGCGTACCTTTATATATCTATATCCTTCTTTACCCTAGTTGAGCCTAATTGATATATCTTTTTCTTTTGATTGCCACATATATTTTTTAGCTAGAGTAAGAAGAAAAACCATGATCAACCTTCACCACATAGGCATGAGCATAAAATTGTTAAAAAAATATTACGAGCCATGTTTTAAATTGTGTTGAATTGGTGAAGCATGAAAAAAAAAAGGAAAAAAGTGAAAGAAAAACAAAATGAAAAAAAAGCACACAAAAATGTGTAAATGAATAAAAATGACATGAAAAAGAAAATGTCATATATGAAAAAAATGAAGAAAAAAGGGTATGTGCTTCAAACTTGTTGTGAAAGGCTCGATGAAAGATGTGCTTCAAACTTGTTGTGAAAGGCTCGATGAAATATAAAGTGTCTATGGGTAAATTAACTGAATCTTTTATCCTACTTGTGCCCTAGCCTTATATTACAAGCTTAATAAAAGTCCTACATGATCTTTGATTATGTGTTGGTCTACAATAGTGTAAAGAAAGATGAAAAGCAAACATATAGAATCTAGTATTAATTTGTGATTCGTATTGGCATAAATTTATTCTATTTGTATGCAATGATTCGTAAAGGGATCAGTTATAAATATGCTGGAAATCTATTTAAAGCATTGAGATTTATAATTGAATTGAAGCATGAATTTGAATTATGTTTGTATATACCTTGAGTTGAGATATTGAGATGACTTTTAATGATTATTTAAGTGTATTTATCTTAGTTCATGTTTAATTTTGTTTCGTTTCATTCGTTTGGTTTTAATTTTTTCTTTTGTTTTGTTTTGCTCGAGGACTAGCAAAATCTTAAGTGTGGGAGTGTGATAACTTTATAAAATAGAGTTATTTAGTCTCATTATTCATATTAAATTAGCTAAGTTTTGGAGATTTTTATTTAAATTTTATTTATAGTAGTATTATTTATTTAAGTTTTGTTTATTTTTAGTATTTTTTATTTAGTATTACTTATTTTCCTTATATTTTAATTACTTAGTTATTTAAATATTTTTCATATTTTAGTAGGTCAAAACGCAAAAGAGTTTTCAAAAGTACAACAACTTAATAAACAAGTAAACTGGACTCAATCAAGGAAAATGATTAAGTTAGGCAATTTCTGAACATAATATTATCAAGCTACTTGGAGACCAAGTTTCTACCTTTAGGGTTTTATCTATAAATAGGAATCTTAGGATTAGACTTAGTGAACATCACAGAAACAATCCCATATATTCTATAATTTTATTTTTTTCTCATTGTTTGAAGAGGAGAGAAGCCACCATAATATTCAAAAAGCTAGAAAGATTTTGGAGAAGCTTGAAGATCAAAGATCCGGCCAATCTTAGCTTTCTCTTTCCCTTTATTTATTTTATCTTTCTTGCATTGTTTATGGTGGTGAAACTCCTTGGTTTTATATTTTATATATTTAATATGAACTAGACTTATTTTTCTAGGATTGCAATGGAACTCAATATGTAATTTGAATTATTTTATTTTTCTTAATTTAATAATATTTGAGTTATTTGTTTAATCTTGTTCCTAATGCTTGTAATTGCCTAATCACCGATTAGATTGATTTGGTAACCTTAATGAACTTTGAAAAAAGAATTTTGTGTTTAGACTTGGATTGAATGACATATGTTTCATATTCATTTATTAGGATGAATTAATCTACATGTTAGATAGGAATATATGAGCATGTCACATGTAACTAAATTAAAGTTTAAGCTTAATAAGTTTTTTTTTTAATTCAATTTACATAAGAATATAGTAAACTGATTAAGAAAGATATTTTTATAAGACCATTGAAAAATACTTATAAATAAATTAAAACTCTAAGTTAACAATATATTATCATTAGTCTAGTTAAAAGAATAGGGTTTTATTCAAATAAAGTATCGAAGGAAATTGTAATCCTAGGCTTCTATTATTTATTATTTGTTTATTTATTATTTTTATTATTATATTTAGTTTTAATTTATAATTTTTAATCGTTCGTTTGAATGAGATTAAGTTGTTTTAATTTTAGTTTTTAACAAATTTATTATCAATTTCTCATAGGATTGACACTTTACTTTATCACTATATTACTTGTTGTGATACGTGCACTCACATGGTTAGTTTCGCCAACACATCTTTCTCATATCCTACCATCTTTTTGAGGTACATATAAACATGCATGATTGGGTTAGTGGTTTCATTGAATTTCTTAAGCTTTGGTATCTTAAACTTTAGAAGAATTATAGGGTTGGACACAAGAGACAAAGATTTTGCATTTACAATCTAAACTTGTCACTCCCTTCAATAGCCCAAAGACACTTCTCTAACAGTTAAAACTTGTCCACCTCATCAGCAAATGTTGCAACCATTTGGCTTTTCTTGATCATCGTGGTAAAGGATTATGGAATTGGCTAGGGAAACTCTTGCATTCACCCTTTGAAATCTTAACACAAATTAATTTGTTAGCATAAGATTTAGATAGATGACTAAGGGTATCAGTGAGGTAGGCCTTGTGTTGGGTCAGTGTTCTAGACAAGTTTTTTACTAAGTAGTCTTATTACTACCTATAAGATGATTTTCTGGGAGCTAGTTTTTATCGATATCTACAGCCTTGGCTATCCTTTTCTTTGGATGCTGCTAATAGCTCTATAAGCTTCATGATTTGTACCTACATCTCCTCTTACCAATGAAGCATTTGATTTTGGGACTCCTTGTACATCAAATTGAGTTGTTCTATCCATGCTAGGTAACCATTTTCCATGATTTGTTTGCAATGGCAAGTATTATAGTAGTGTGGGATGATTGGTTTTGTGTTTTTTGTTTGGTTTCAAAATTCTTTACACTTTTATGGCTATTCCAATATCAGACTTTGCTAAAATGTATATCTTAATTATGAGATAGTGATGATGAATTATTGAACCATGACAGCAAATGATTATTGATATCATACGTGAATTTGACAATAGAAGAATGGAGTCAATATGCAAATGCAACAGAGACGGTTCGTAGAATAGCTTTATTAATAGTATCTTTCATAAAGCAACAAATAAAACTTTGATTACATGTGATTACATCCAAAAATATCTAATACAATTATGATGCTTAATCATATTCTTTAAGAAATTCAACAACTATTGTTTATGGTCCCTTATGGGTATGATGTCCTATTTTAAAGATCAAGCCACCTTAATCATGTCATCGACCTTAGTTTAGGCTGCCTAAATTTGTTCATTGAGGTGGTGATAATGCTCTTGATGATTCAAGCATGCTTGTTTGACCATTTCTTGCCATTCTCATTCTTATTGTTTAAAGGCTTTCACCAAGTCATTGATATGGTCTTGATGAGCTTAGAAAAACTGTTTTAAACTTTGAACCTTGAATGTAAGAGCTTCATTCTTGATCCTCTCCACTCTTAAATCGTGTATCCGAGTTTCCAAACATTCAATTCTCCCATGACAGGTTAACATAATAGCATGAGCCATGACTGACTTCTCTTTATTGATTTTAGCTTTTCCTTTCCATTAATTTAACTCTTTGTTGAGGGTAGAAAATTCCATCTTTATTCAGTTGATGTCTTGCCAATGCATCGTGACTTACTTGTTCTTCTGAGTGTCATATAGTCTTTTTCCATACTCTTAAGAAGCTCCTTGAGGTGATTTCTTTCCATAATGACTCGATTAATCTCACCATCCCAAAAGTAGATGTCTATCTTTAATTAACTTTTGTTCGAGCTCCTGTTTAAGCAATTCAATCTCCAAAGAAGGCTCACCAATTAGTACTTGTGACATCTCGCCACTAAATAATGGCAAGGTGTCATTAGTTCGATGGATCCTCTAGTTATCATACCATGGAGTCACCCTACTTCCTCTTTAATATCTCTTTATGCAATGAATTTTCCCTCAAGCATGGAAGGCTACCCAGACTTTTGACTTGTAATTAGGCTCACTTTAATTGAAGTCCTAATGCTTGAGGTTTTAAGTGAAAAGGATAAATTATTGACACCAAAATTATAATAGAACTAAGGATAGGCATAGTCGGTGCCTCTCTATAATCCCATCAGTGGAATGTAATTAAGATCTTCATATCTATATATGATAGACTAAGGAAAAAACCATAGGGCTTTCCATATAACCTCTTCTCCTTTGAGGTTGTGAAATTTCAACCCATTATTGCTCGAACTTGTCATGGGGCCATTCTTTCTCAAGGACTTCGGAGATAAGGCATAAATTGGGTAAAAATTTATGTAAAATTCTTTTCTCTACGGGGCTAAAGTGGCTGATAAGACAAATGTAAAGGAGTAGGGCATATCCGATGAACCAACCTATACCTATTTTTTGCCCAAGCTAAAGGTTGAATAGTCTCAATAATAATAGTTGATGTGGGGTTAATGTTATAACTAATTGAAAAAAGAAATCCATGACTGCCACCTTATCATATCCCAAAATTTTTGGGAATATGAATGTCCCATATATATATAT